>JADWOT020000008.1:15040331-15122331 GCA_036345935.2 Taenia hydatigena
AGTGAGTGCATTTATAAGCCTTATATATTGCGGTTCCTTTTCAGCGATTAAACACCTAATCCTGCCAAGTGAGGGCAGAATTTTGCTGCAGCGATTCCGAGCTACTGGTAGGGCTTCTTAGTGATAGCAGATGGTGAAGTGCTCTTACACACGTGTTCGCCTTCTTTGGTTATTATCCAGTGTGCGTATGTCCTCCGTTTGCCGTTTTAATGTTTCGATTTGATGAGCTGTGAGAACGGTACCTGACCTCACATGCCTCCACTTTAAAACTTCACTGCTTGCATTCTATCCTAGTGATGGCGATTTGGGTTAAAATAAATACACTTGACGACAGTCTTGTCTTTTATTCTAGCAAAAATTTTTATCTTATTATTTGCGAACAAAAACCGATACCCATTTACAGTGGCCAAAACCAGAGCCTGCTTCCATTACCCCATTTGGAGTCTTAAAATCATTGGAGTAATGCTAGTTCGTTAAAAATCAGAAGAAATAGTAGTTTCAATAGGGTGCTGGAAGAGATGTAAAAGAGGCGAATACAGTAGACCAGGCCGACTTGAAACAGCCGGACCAGATTTTAAAGATCCCATTCAGAAAAAGGGCTGCGGCATAGTAATAAGCAAGAATCTCGTCCCCAACCCAACTTGAACGCAACGATTAGCTAGCTTGCAATTATCGATCCATTGGCAATGAAGTATGTTGGCATGCCACATTTGTTTGCTTTACTAATGCAATAGGACGTGTTTACTGCAGTGAAAGTGTAAACAGTTCAGGTAATTTTATGCAGTTCTTGCGGAAATTTATGCAAGTTTTGATTTTGTTGATATGGACTTATTCAAAAAGGCAAGAAAAATTGCATGACTTTGCTGGCACCATAAAATTATTACGTAGACATCAACGAAAGGCATTCGCATCTGTGAAGGTTTGTTTAACCTTGCCAATAGGGTGACTATGCGTTTCGTGGAAGAGAGATCTGGCTAACTTTATGCTATCAAATCATCGCGCCTCTTGTGCCTTCACGCAAAGGCTCTGCAGATTTGATCCTTAAATCGAAGTAAGTAATGATTAACATGAAGAGAGCAACTTGTGTTCTCTCCATGACAACTAACTGGGCCGGTTCATCATTTTTTGAGGTTATTATGGTAAATGTACCCGTAGCTAAGCCAGTTTTGGTGCCTCCAGTCTTATCAGCGACAGTAAACTCCCAACTGCCGAAACAGCGCGAGTAGGTCTGGCAAAAAAGACAATTCGCAATGAGATATCAGCAAAGGCGTCAATGTGTTCGATTCCTAGCGGTCTTAAGCACTCTATTATCCTTGATGAAGTTGACTCGGGAAGATTAGCCAAGCGTTTCGGTAGGGTGAATGGGATGGGTAGGATTGAGTACTTAAATTTAATTTATGTGTCTCCTTTTGTCTGCTCTTATCCTGCATCAAAGATGTCAGTTTAGTTAATAAATGAGTAAAGATCTATGCAAACCAGAGCTTTCGTGAATTATGTATAAAAGATAAACAAGTGCGCTTAAACGGTTCTGGAAAAGACTGCTTGTTTTCAAAAACCTTTTTGGCATGATAAGTGTCCTCAAACGAATTCCCTTACTGTAGTTTTGAGAATCAACATGCACTTGTTCTATTTTTAGATGCGCTGCGTTTTAGCCAGTTATTTTATGATCATAATAATTGTCGCGCGATGAGAATAGGATAATCGCGTTACCAATAGTCACTGAAGATTACGATACTGCCTAAACTCTTCCTGAGTGTCTCATTGCCATGCTCTAAAGCTGATTTTCTGCATTTCCTGTCATGTCGTGCTCTTATAATCATTTTGTCAGCTCCGATCGATTAGTAGCTGTAGCGTCCCAAGGCTTCCTCGAAGGCAAAAAAGCAGATTACTGGGGTTTTATAAAAGCATATTCAGCATGCAGAGGGAAATGAGTTGCTGGCATAGCCCAAAGGCCAGCCTACGCAGCTAAAGCAACATGGTCGCCCCTGTAACCCTAACCGAAGTCGACAATTCGAACAAACAAAGCATTTTTGTTGATTCTGAACTGGTTTGCACAGACTATATTGACCGCTTTCAGCTGCACGTATCATCACCTAAATAGCATCAATATTAGCACACCCGTGATTAACACTGCTTTTAAGGCAGTCTACAAGTTGGTAAGTTGAGTGAGAATTGGCGGCTTAATATTAAGACATCAGTTTAAATCTATTTGTAATATCCTTTCCGTATAGAAATTGTCGACTCGACATCCGAATCTATAGCTGACACGCAATAGCGACTGTACAGTAGAAGAGCTTGCGTCAATCCAATAGAGGCCAAGTTTTGAACAATACATACATTTGCATAGATGAGCAGTGCTACGCTTTGCTCGGAATCTTAGGGTACATGTACGTACCTCGCTGACTTACAGGAGAACTACTTTATGCGCGCAGCGGATAATACTTTTAACCACGACCTGCCATTACTATCTTTTGTTACCAATCGCCTTCCATAACAGTTTTCTGTTCCGTTGCTTTTGGCCCTAAATATCGGTACTGTTAGTACTTTGAAGGCTAGTCTGTGGGAGCTAAAGAGGTAGAGTTGTAGTACACCTGCATTAGCGATGCCTGTTAATCGCAAAAGTTACTACCAGGTAATAAAAATTTCACATCTAGATAAAAAATGCATTTTTAGTTCCTAACTCTTGCGCCTTCATTATGTGAGATTAAATTCGATCCAAGTGGCTAATGCACAAATTGAAGATATGCGTATCTCTCGATCGCCAATTTTGATGGAATACTTCCGTAAATTTGTCCTCTTGGGCAGTGAATACAAACTTTTATCAACCGAGAAAAGGAGTAAGATTCCAGATGCAAAACAGTTTTTTACTAAAGTTGATTCGAGATCTTACCAAAATGCATGGCTTAATTCAATTCGTCAACTCTTTGCGTGAAAATTGATTGCTAAACTTTGATCCATCATTTTCGTCGCTAAATATATCATGTTTAGGACGCTTAAGATGGACGGATGGGTTTCGAAATGGCAATTCAACTGGTAGGAGGCAAAGCTTTAGACCTATTTCTCCCACCACATTGGATCAAAAATTGACGCTTGTGCAGAACGCTTTCTTTTTAAAAATGTTCTTATGAATGCAATACTAAACTGATCAATTGCCAAAGACTTTGATATTTTTGCTAGGTGCAGGCTCGAGGCTCACATTGCATTGAACGCGGAGTCTCACAGACGTCATCTTAATGGCCCGAAGCTAGTTAGACGAATGGTGTCCAGCCCACAATAAAGCATCCACACGGATTGGAGGTTGGCCGGGTAGATTACCAGGCGATTTATTTGATCTTCTAGCAACCACGTGCGGTTGACTCGATGTTTCCAGATGCCTGGGCTTATTGATCACAATTGTCCCAGGAAATGGCAAATTGGTAAATCTCTTCCTTCTATGCATGTCTATTTGAAACGATAAAAGCATCGACAATTTCCCTACGTCAAATCTATTTATAGCATGGCGGATATATAAAACAAACAAGATAAAATAATTAAACTTATGTTTTCATTCAAGCACAAATCTGCCATCTGAGTCGATGACCTCCATTTCGTCGCGGAATTCGTGTACACTGTACCATTCTTGCATGTATCGATGTACTATAAAAAGGCCACCCAAATTCTCATTTATTGCGTAAAATTGCAAAAAAACGGCAATGAGACTGATAGACTCGTTAATTTATGGCAAACGTAGTCAAAATCGATCTACTTTATTTCTAAGTAGAGCCCGATTATTTAGAGTTAACTTGAGCGCTGGCTCAAAAGTTGTGTAGACACATTAGTTTGTCAGATTAGATTTCGCATTCTACTTATATGGTAGAAAAAGTGCAATTTTCGATCATCAGCTAATAAGTAATCGGAATGTTGGTGGTGGACACACTGGGGGAGTTCATAGAACACAAAGCCCTTCATGCAGTACCAGCACCAACTACGTATAGCTTTTGGTCTAGGACGTGACGTTGCCTCGGATCATCTTTCTTACCGCAACCTTTCCTTTAATAAGGACATTAATGGCACCAAAATCCAACCTCTGCTCTGCCTTCAAGGATAGATTCTGTAGGGGAATCAGATTATCCTGTCATTAATATTTCACAGCGAATTAAAAGGGATGGGGTTTTAAGCGAGTGATTTTTATTTATAGTGTTATTGTTTAAGCCTCATTTTTGGATGAAATCTGCAGGCTTCAAACTATGCTCTAGAGCTCTTTGCGATTTAATTAAAAGATAGCAATAACTATATAAATTGTGGGAAAATTGCTTGCACGACATTAGGCTTAGCGGTCTTACAACTCCTGCAAATGTAGTTTTCCTCCTGGAGAGATAAATTTACTAAAGTCTGTTGCTTTGTACATGGAATTTGCTTGTAGATATTTTGGTGGTATTCAAAAGGGAGCCATCAAGATCTAACTGTGTGCCACATCCCACTTACGCTCACCAACTCGTTGGTAATGCATGCCAGTTTGAGTGACTCAATGAGAAATAAACGGCATTCGTATTCACAATGATTTATGTGCACATAAAGTGCATAGGATGATACTTCTGAATGGTGCTGATCACAAATTGCATATGTGAACACCCATTTTAGCCAAAAAAAGGCGAGTTGCGTGACCATAATGAACATAATGAGCAGGCAAGAGGTCCTCCTAAATCAGCCCTCAACCAGACATAAGATTGCAACGCAGAGCAGTAGTCGTCGCGCGTTTGGCCGAAACTTTGAGCAAAAGAGACTTATGGTTAAAGTCCAATGCGCTTAGCTTGCTTCTTTGTTGTGTCCCGAATGATAAGCTCCTAATTAATCTTAGTTCTTTTTTGTAAGGAATGAGAATACGCTTGGGGACTTTATTTTGGTAAGTTCGAGCCCATATCTCACTGATGTTTTGCATCAAGGATTAAAAACTGTTCTCGAATCTGTATGGTATGAAATGGAAACAAACTTATGGGCTGTTTTTCTAAGTAATCCAAAAGATGAAGGCCGAATTGCGTGAGATTTTGCGACAAAGCTTCTGATAAAATTCATTGAGCACCCAATAGAACACCCTGTATCTTCCCTAAAACCTGGCGTGTAGTTGAAACGCTGAAGAGCGACAGCCGCGTATTTGGGCGCTAATATTGTATTGGTCACCAGGACTGCGGTGGTTCTATCGAAGAGCTGTTGTGCCAGCAGTCAAGCAAGTCAGCATGTAACCTATGGCCCCACTTTGAGAGAAACCGTTAGAAAAGAGTTGGGCCGTGACTGAGGCAGTTCATCCTTCAAATCGCAAAAATGAGGGCGTCTGTGCACAGAGATGCAAATAGCATTGCGGTTGGCATAGTCTGTCCATTAACGAAACACTGATCCTGCTCCCACTTACGCTCATTCAGCGTAGCGGTTGTATATATGGTGAATGCAATGGTCAAGGCAAAGGCGGCAAGCACCACAGAAAGGTAACTACAATACTAAGTGTGTATTAAGATCGTACAGGCGAAAACACCATCTCTTGGAAGAAATACCGGTACTCAAATGTTAACGATTTTTCTATATTATTTGCACTTTGTCGAACACAGAGCAAAAACCAGAGTTCGCTTTTCTCACATCAAAAATCGACGAAAACTACCCTGCAAAGTGATTTGCAATCACTGGTCACCTCATGTCTAATAGGTGCAATGAAGCAGACTTTACAGGCGCTCCCCCTTCAGGCGGTCTACACACCTGGAGAATTGTCATCACCACTAAAAATGTGAGTTGAAACCCGCTTACGAGTTTTAATGAGGTCTACTCAACGAGGGGACATAAACACCTAGTTGGACAGAACATTTCAAGCATGCAGCTGCTTAATGGTATGCGTCCATCATGGTTAACAAGCTTAGATTAACCAAATTTATTAAATCCTGCCGTTAGATCTTACTTCTTGCCACGATTGCTATCTAGCATCTACGAGTGGTTTAGTAGGGCAATTTCACCCATTACCATTCACCAGCCTTTGGTAGCCTCGTTGGCACGAATGCATTGACACGCTCATCATACCATTTCTTTAAATTTTACAAGTAATATTGACTGAACTTGGAACATTTTAAGGCTCTTGCTAGCAATCTTCAACTCTGTCTTCCTTTTATGAGCAATACGCTAGCTGAGCATCTAATGTTTAGTTTCTACATCTTTTAGGCTGCATGCTTCAAACACTGGATTAGATAAGCTAAATAATTTTTGTCTCCATTTTTAGAGATTTGATTTCGTTTTCTCATACTTCTGCCCAGCTATCTCCAGCAATCTCTTTATGATAGTACACCTTGTTACTGCGAGGCTAATTATTTTTAAGTTGGATGCTAGAAAAGCTTGTTTTGCAAACCTTATTATGCTCGCTTCATGCGCCCTCATCTCAACGTGTGATTTTTTCGCCATTCGGTGGAGGGCGTGTATTTCACACAAATTTCCACGGACAAGATGCAAGTGAGCAACAGCTCTGCTCAAGACGACAATACCCTCCGATAAATCAGACGGAAGCCATTACCTCCCCTTCAGAGATTAAAAGCTAGCCATTCAAAGCGGTTTGTCCTTAACCTGCCAATGTTACAGACTTAGTCCTGAATTTAAAATACTTCTGACTGCGCCATTTAATAAAGGGAAAGCTGTACTTACGATGCTGAAAAGTGTGCTTCGATCTAATTTTGTCGTGACTGTAACCAAAAATCCATCCTTGGCCATGAGACAAGTAGGGCTCAGCTGAGCTGTGTCCAATGCCACCCCTTTTAGGAGTTCAAATGTTTGGGCCGCGCCGCTGTTATCCGATGGACAGCTCAGTCATGTCACAGTTATTCACCAATCACAAACCGCGATTCCATGATGCATCGTAAAGTCATAAAAAGAAGGAGGAGAAACAGTTGATGTGTCTTTGTCAAAAGTACTGACGTGTCTAGGCAATGAGTACGATATGAAAGAACCACTAGTGAGGGTATCTGCAAATACGTAAATCAAATATACTAACATGGGCGTCGGTTCCGTGGCCTAATGGATAGGGCGTCTGACTACGGATCAGAAGACTGTGGGTTCGAGTCCCGCCGGGGCCGTAGAACTCCCTTATTACCGTGCCTTTCCAACAATGGATTGCATCGGGAAGGATGGATGTGACACCTACTTAGATGCTTGAAGGGAGGGGCAGTAAATTGAGCTAAGATGGGGGAGGTGGAGTGTCATCATGCCTAGTGAGAGGCTAGAATCCATAACATCCGCGTTATTAGGACGACGCCTCAACCTACTGATCTGCCTCATCACCACCAATCCTCTACCCTCATTTTTTGCTCTCTCACTACCAAATCCTTCCTACTACTTTTCCTTCACACTCACTCCCTTATATTCACATCTTTTGTGCTCCTCACTCTTCTTCTCCTACTCATCTCATCTGTTCCTGTTGGCAACCCCTATCCTTCGACCAGATGCCATGCTTCGCCATTATGACACATGGAAGGACATGTGTAATAGATGAATTTTGACCAGTGGAGTCGCGTATTGCACCAGTGGACAAGGAAGGAGTAGGAAACAAGTTTATAGCAGTATCCGTAGCCCAGGGGTCAGAGCACTTGTGAACTAGTTGAGTTTTGCCTACCTCATTGCCTCAGCCTTACCATGGCTTGTTTCCTTAGCAGCTGCCCGCTCTAGTATCGTGCACCCACATCACATTCAAACTGATGGATGGAATGTGTAGGTGGATGAGTGGGAAGCCTATTTAATGCTATTTCGTTTTTGCAGAAATTAGGTTCACAAGGAAGCTGACATTTGGAGCTTTTCAGTTAAAATAAATTCTAGGCCGTACAATTGGGGTTCTAAAGCATTCCTAGACATAACAATCCAGGGATGTTAGTGAATAGGCTGAGTACTCTTCAGAGGATGCCCGCTAGCAGGAACTCTGTGATGCAGAAAGCGCAACACCATTCACAAATTTCGTACACTGCTAATTCATTTATGTCTCGCATTCACATTGGCAGATGCCGACCAGAGCACTCGCATGCGTTAATTTTTTATTGATTTAAGGCAGTGATTGAAAATTTAATGTCTGTTCGTTAGCATTAGTCCTGGTTGAGTGGTGAAACGAATTATTCCTGTTTGTGTTTTGCGCGGATCTGCTAACGTTTAATTGGTTCGTAGTCTTAAGAGCATTCTGCAATTGATGGCCGCACCTTATTGCTCTTCTAAGGGCTGAACGATTTCCGAAAGTAGCAACGCTGTTGCAATACTTGCCTAAATACGCCTTTTATGTGAGAGGCGATCAGTGATTACGAATAGGTTAGTAAAGGGAGCATCATCTGCAATTGAGGGTGTAGCCAGTCTGAATGAGCTCAGCCTCGATCACTGTCTCCTCTGCCTATGTAATCATTGCACTCAGTACGAAGGCCTAAGAACCAAGGCTAAAAATGAGAAACCAATCGCATTACACTGACAGCTGAGATAGTCGATCACTACCCATTACAGGATCCCTTATCCAGCCACGGCTAGTCCGAATTATATAGCGTATGGCTAAAAAATACTCAGTACATCAAATTCTAGCATTTGTGCGAATTCACCTCTACAATGTGGGGTCGATACTATTAATAGGGTGCAAAAACCAGGTCGATGACACACCCTGACAAAGTTCGCTTTATGTAAGTAAAATTGACTTACCCGCAGATGCGCCACAGTAGCCACTTGCGAGACGTTCGAATGCATGTGGTGATCGGACCTTGTTGTATGCACCCGAAGGTGAAAACGATGAAGCGACATAAGATGGGACAAATCGGAATGAAACTGAAACATTGTATCCCGCAAAATAAAAGATATTTCTGAAATGAACTCTGATGTGCATAAGGCAAGAAACTGTCAACCTGCTCCATACTTTTCGTTCGATAAAATCGTGTAACCAAGGAATTGTTATTTGTGACACTATCTGAGAACGATTGAAGCAACCGCTTGTTTGTCATTCACTTCTTTCGGCCTGCATGCCACCCGGGTAGGTGCTTTTCCGAGGCACTTGTGTCTCAACGCTTCCCGGTCTGCTCATTCTTCTTGCATCGAACGCACGCACTCAAGCCACACGAGTGGTTATTGCTGTGTGATCGATGCATAGCATGCTTGTAGGAAAGCATGCGACTCCTGGCGACTCCCAATTGCTGAAGTTGTCGTGCATGAGAGGGTCAATTCTTCAGCACTATGTTTGTGAGATAAGTTGCCGTGATTTACACATTTCCCTGCCCTTATTTTGTTCTTACTAGCAAAAGTAACACATCTGAGAAGATATACTAATCATTATAGCCACAGGGAACGGGTGATTGAATTTCGAGGGTAGCACGTAAAACGACAACGGCTTGTAACATGGTGGCATAGTCATGATTAGTCCACGCAGACTCAATAACGTTTCCCTTTTCGTCGACTCCTGGTTGTTTTCCAGGTTTGGATCGTACGACCTAAAATTTGCCTCACTTTGCAACTGATGGTTGGCGATCCCAAAATAAACTAATCTGAGTGATTTGTCTTTTGGAAGCTGCATGCACTTAATTCGCACGGCAATATTGTACCCACTCCCCGATGATTTGATCGATGCACATTAGACAAATCCACCTGCCAACGGCCATTTGAGGGACGGTTGCGTCAGACCATGTGATTGCTTATTAGCAGTGAACAGACAATGGTATGGATGCCATCGCTCTAGTGAGTTTTTGCTGTGCATAAAGGCTTCTGAGATCCTATTTTATTTCATTGTATTTGTAATGGGTAGGCAACGGTAAATCTGGCAATTATGGTGATCAGGTGACTTTGCAGCAATGTGTTGACGTCTCCATGGTGCCAATTATTTAAGCCTCTACATCTTCGACAGACATCGAATCCACGCTGACTTACTCCAATAATGGCTGGTATGGAATGGTTCACAACGCGCCTCCAACCTGGTTAAGCTTCACACGGCCAACTGAGTATAGAGGTAAATTACTTCCACGCGTTGATTCCTACTCTTAGGTGGCAGCACATTTAAATAAATTACTCTGCACAAATGTCTCTGCCAGTTACTTTTCTCACAGCCTCTACCAAGTTCCATACAAAATGATTTCAAAGCTCTTTGACATAGGGAGGAGCAGATAGATTCCAATCAACGCTTTCTAACCGCATTTAAGTCCAAGAAACTCTGAGGAATAATATATTTTGGCCTCTTCCTTAGCTCTTTATCAACACATGACGTCGAAAGAGGAACGTAGGTTTCAATTTACAGCTCCAAACGCTGCATTTGCCAATCAGTCCTCAGCAAATAAGAAGCGATCCTACCGTATCCTGCTTGCGTAAAGAAGTGTTGTTACACTACAAAAAATGTAAGGGCTGCATTATCGGTCGCATCAGGCTTCTGAAGAAATGCTGCACGCATCGCGATTATGGCTGCGCTACCCATCTAGTGAGTTCTTTACCCTTCCGTAGGTAGGGTTCGCTAGTCACCTTGGGATCTTTCGCGTCCTGTTAAATAGTAGTTATTACAGTCACTTTCAACGGACAGGAAACAAGTCGGATGAGGTGAAATGTCCCTCAGAATTTCCTAAAGGCCTTGGTGATTCCAACGCCTCTACGCTGATTGCCATATCAACGAGTTGGCGACCGAATAGACTTCATTAGCTGGCCCAGTTTGATGAAATGGGAGCGATAGGATGTGATCTGCGCAAGAATAAAGCACAGTCAAAAGTACACTTTGTACCAACAAAGAGACAACGAAAATGGCCATATCTTTCGCGTTTTCAAAAGCAGTGATATGTTTATCTCTTTGCCTCTGATTCGGTTGGTTGGGTAATTTAGTAGGTAATAACCTTAAAAATCCGTGCAAATGGCAGGCTAAGGATCAGCATAGTATTCAAACTGGTTTACTTCTGCACAAAGTTGTGGGAATCGAATCGACTTCCGTGGCGTAAATATAGCCAGCCGGACAAGCAGAGTAGAGGCCAATGTAATATTTCTTGGTTGAAAGCGCTTATTTTCTGGGCCGCAATTAATGAGCCTTGCGGTTTAGGGACGAACACTCGCTATGTTCACCAAGGAAAGAAAGAGGCACATGGGGTCTGCCTAATAATGCTGAAGGTCAGGATCACTTAGTGAACCACCACTCATCCCCCTTGCTCGTCGTCGTCGACTGGAGCGCCTGCTTCACAAGGCATCTACCGCAAATGCAGTCTTAATCGCTGCCACGGCGTCACTAAAAGTAGAAGTTGTTTGTACATACGGAAGTGTTGAAACCACCGCATTACAGTTGCAAAGAATGGACTGATATAAGAAAGAGGTGTACTGCTTCACTGCAACTGTTGGTGTCGTGGCCTAATGGATAAGGCGTCTGACTTCGGATCAGAAGACTACGGGTTCGAGTCCCGTCGGGGCCGTAAAATTGCCTTATTTCCTCCGCTGCTTGTAGTGGCACCGTACCTGTCCAGCAACGAACTAAAATAAGAAGGCACCAGAGGGGAAAAGACAGTCAATTCCACTAGAAAAGAAGAGGTTAAATTACTAGCATGTTTAGTGGGAGCCTCGAATCATCGGCATTCACACTAGTAGGACAATGGCAAACTTAATAGACCACCTCCCCACCACCAGTTTCCTTCCTTCTTCCCATTCCTCTCCACTCCTTCTACCATCACCTATTTCCCACGCCTTCGCCTTCGCCTTCGCACTCACTCCTTGACTCACTTTCGTCTCCGTCCCCTCTCCTCCAATCGGGTGCTATGCTTTGCCGCAGTGAGAAATGGAATGACTTACATGGTAGTTAAGGTGTGGCTGAATGAATTAGCGCATTTGGCATGCCTCTATTGCTGGTCACTCATACCACATTAGACTGACAGTGCGAATCTGTGGGTTGATGGGTCGGTTGCAGTGACTGATGGGTGGTTTAGGAATAAGGCATGATACGGCAGAGCAGAGATGAGCAGGCGTCATTTCATTCATATGCAGACTCAGCGCTTTCGATCTCTTGCAGCTCACTCGTCCCAGCGGCAAACACACCTGTTGGACATTCGCAGAACATGAAGTCAAATGCGCATCGCTCTGAGGCTACTGATTAGAAAAAAAGAGAAGCTGCGGAGTCCAATTGTGATTCGAGGATGAAATTGAATAGGCAATCAATCATATGCATTTATAAGCAGGTAATAAAGTAGATGAGCAGATGAGCACGCCAAAGAATAGGCGATTAGATGAAAAGGAAATAAAGAGAATGAATGATTGCTCGTGAATTTTACAGAATTTATTCTCAGCGACAAATAGGCGCCAGGATTTCCCATGACTCCCACTTCATCAAATGTTGCTCAGCTTATCACCGGTCAGCGAGAGCAGTACCTAGTTAGGCATTGCTTTTAGCGCTAAGGCGAATGTGGCGAGAGGAAGAAGGCATGGGGGACATGAGAAGTGAATGTGAGGGAGTGAGTGTGAGGGTAAGGAAGTGGGAGGAGTTTGTAGCGAGAGAGTGAATGGAAAATGGGCGTAGAAGATTGGTAGTGGTAGTGGTGGCGGTGGTGGCGGTGGTGAGGCAGGTCAGTAGGTTAGGGCGTTGCACTAATAACGTAGGCGTCGAGAATTCAAGCCTCTCACCAGGCATGACAACTTCCCACCTCCCACTTTTAGTCGATATATTGCCTCTCTCCTCCTAGCGACAAAGTAAGTAGTACGTACATCCCTCTTGATGCAGTTCGTTGTAAGACATACGGCCTCGGCGGGATTCTAGTCCGAAATATTTTGATCCGTAGTCAGACGTCCTGTCCACCAGGCCGACTTTAAGTAATCAAGTTTATGTCTCTATGGTCGCAGTTCTCTGCACATGCTGTCTTCTTGATCCATTTAAAGGATTCAATCAATTCATCAATTTTATTTGTCCAGTACTTTGTCGCATTGCAAGCATAAAACATAAATTTTAGCCGTAGTCAGACGCTCTACCTATTATTTCGCGGATTCAGTGGGCATTTATTTCTTTTACCTCTTCTCCTATCCCACCATCATCACCTGCTGCTCTTGCTGCAATTAAGCAGCGCACTTCCTCCTTATATCAATCCACTCTTTGAAACGGCTATGCAATGGCGCCAAGTTTTCCGTACGTATGAACTGCTTCTGCTTCCAATAACGCCTGTAGCAGTGGTAGTGGCTGTGTTTGCTTTAAATGCCTTCTGAAGCAGACATGCCAGCCGGTAACAAACGGAAGGTGAGGACGGGTGGTGGTCATTACATCTGCTGTGGTGGTAACAGTGCTGACGGTACCATTATGGAGTGGTCAGCATTTGGGATTTTGAGACTTAAGACTCGCTATCAATTCTCTAGGAGACATCAAGAGGCTGGTCGTTTAGACTGCACATGTGGTTGTAGCGTGTGTAGGCGATCCATTTGTTCAACTGCTCCCTTGATACTTCGTTTAGTTCGCTTGTACTGCCATTGAATCTTAAGGTTACACAAAACAGCCTCTATGAAGCCGGAATAAGGTACGTTGAATTGTGTGATGAATAACTTAATTTTTCACTTTCCTCCTCCGGCACGATGCGTAAGCGTGGCACCAAGTGAGTGATCAACTGAATAAGAGTAAGCACGGCTGGATTATTAAGCATAGTAAAGTAGGAGGGGAGACGGTGCAAGGGGCATCGTACCGGAATCTGAACATGGAATCTTAGATCCGAAACGCGATGTCCTGACCACTACACTTTTGTAGTGTTATTACATGCGCCATATCATCGTCATCATCACCACCATCATCATCTTCAACGCAGTTTAATTTCTCCCATTACCTTTGTGGTCTCCTTTTCGTTTTTATGTTCCCCGGCATGCACATTTGCTTGCCATTGTGTAAGCCTACAACCAGAGAACAGGTTTCAAGTTGGCGTGTGAGGAAGAAGAATGGGAAACACAGGTCTGATCAGCTTGGCTTGGCTCAACCGTCTCTGATCTTCTTCTTGACACACCTATAGATTGCAAGATGTACCCTCCCCCTTTTACAACATTATATTCTGTGGGCTCATCTGGTATCTGTAGATTACTGGCTAATTGCTCATTGATCAGGTCGGAATATTTTTAGGGAAGTTATACATCGACTGATAAACCTGTCTGCTATTCACTTACCGGGGAGTGAAACTGAAACAATTCTGCTCCGCATGCAACGTGGCTGCCAGCTGACTCCAGTCGAAGACGCAGCCAAGTTGGCCCTATTCCAATCACACGTCCTTATAGCATTCCATGCGCTCATCCGTGGTTACGAATGCAGCTTAAATATCACCAGCCTCCTCTAACTGGAAATTGAGGCATGACAGACTTTCCTCACGCGCTTTGACGATCCAAGTGGCAGGTGCCGCCATCCAGGTGCCAATTCAGCTGCTGTGTAAGCAGTACGCATTTTCAGGACAGCAACTACATTATCCTTCTCTTGTAACTCATTCAGCGCTAAGGAATGCAGCCTACATTTTAGTACTCAATATAGTTCGGATTTATTACCTCTGTTAGTCCACCAATCTGCACATTACTTCGTGCATTCAAAATAAATTAGAATAAAGAAGGCGTTAAATCTACCCGCATTAAAATAATATAGAGCATAGTTAAAGCCGAAACCCGCGTTTCAAGAAAATCAACTTTGTGATTTAAGGGTCTAGGGCATTTTGAGTGAACTGCAAGTGAAAAAATCCTATTGCTAATACATCTCAATGTCAAGTTAACTATGCAGCCACATTCTCATGAGATGCGGATCTCCAGCACGACTCAACCGGTAAGATATTAAACATTTTCACTTCCTTAATTGCCAGTTACAAGTTGACGCGATTTCTGGTGGAGCGACTTAGAAACTAGTAAGAGTGGAGGTACGGACGTTGAGCGCTGGCGTCTGTAGTGAATTGAGCCCCGTGATGAGTTATTAATGGATCCAACGCTTGTGACTAGTGCAGTCACAGCCACTAGCAACGCTTCAAAATATAGTAAAGAAGTTTACCCAATGACCTCCTCTATTGGGTATGAAACCTTTTGGCATGAAAATGCCCGAGTGTCATGCATAGCGTTGCTCATAACCCTGGTGTACCACTATAGTGACCCCAACTTTAGGGATCAAAAGGGCACTGAAAGATTCCTGCTTAGAGATCTCACAGTGCCAAGCACAGCATCATTGCATTTGTAGGTTTAGTTCATTTTATATCCTCGTATTTTCGCTTATATCCATGCACGTAACCATGTATCATGCCAAGCATTTTCATTAATAAGCAGAGCAGACGAACATGCGACGTATTTTAACATGCCTTTAAAAAAAGGAAAGTTTTATCTATCCTAACGCGGATTATATAATTTTGGCAACTGCAAAGCCTTTTACGATTTCATTTTGAGCACCAAATCGCTAGATTTGGCTGCATGTCAATTTTAAGGGAGTAAATCTGCAAGTTGTAAATTATTGAACATTTTGTCGGCACTGTTGTTTAATAGTCAATGTTGCATCATTAATTTTGCCTCGAATGCGGTTTCAGGCCAGAGTGTTCAATTTACAATAATGGAATCGGTAACCTATTTATTGATACTTCTTCCCCCTACTTCGTCACGTAGTTCTGCCTTGAATTTAAATTTCGAGAATCTCAACGTATGTTATGGCTAAACCTAGCCCTCATATAGATAAAAATGAACTCTGAAAAAATTTTACATTTGCCGTGGATAAGATCTCGCCCCTTGTCAATTATGATAGAGGAATGCTTCCTATCTGAACTATGAAGACTTAACGGTTGTTATCAACTCCATGACAAAGCAATATTTGGAATAGATCCTATCCTTATAGTGATTGGGAAAGGCTGCCACAATTTTGTAAACTAAATTAGAAGTAAACATGATCGACCGCATTCCCACCAGATAAGTGAGGAAACACAGGACAATACGGGGCTGCTGTACTGATCAATATGCATCGTAAATGCCATTGCTAGCTATGGGCCGAAACAAAAGAAGGTTTTGGGAGATAAAGGAAATTCTAATGAAATGTAAGGCATGGTTGGTTCTTCCTCTCTGTGATACCACTGGATTAGCAGCAGCTATTCACTGCGCTAAAATAAGAGCTAGCTGGCTGCCATAGACTTCAGATTTATCAACACAAAATCTCTATAAATAGTGCGTGTGAAAGAACATGCAGTGGTGACAATGAAAACGCCTCATTGATGGCAAGTTCCAAATCGTCATTCGGTGGTGCACTTTGCTCCATAAGGTTCTTCTCCTTTGACTTACATTATTTTCTAATTGGTTTTAAGAGCTCATTAAGCTAAACAGAGGATAATTTGACAAATCTGGGCAAGGGACGGATCCTGCTTATTGGTCTTACAATATGCTGCAGACCAGCCTAAGGTTTAGGGACATTGAGTCTCTCGCACAATGAAATTCATAGCCGAGACATAAATCGTGATGTATAAAACTAAATGCTAATCTGGATGGCTGCAGCATGAATGGACAATTGCATTGGTGGTGCCTCGCTAGACACTACCATTGAGCTCCTTTGGTGGTAAAATAAGGCCAGCAACGATGGCATCGTTAAATAGTGATGCAAATGGTCGTGTTAACTCAGGTATGGGAGTAGATTAGTAGTAGCTTATACGGTCTTATCGCCTCCGGCGTGGCTCACCTCATGATGCCATATGCAAAAGCTGTTACGCATTCGATGTCCAAATACAAACCAAAACCTCCTTTGACAAATCGGCCTTACTCTGCTCAAGCTAGGACGACTTGGATTACAGTGGAATTCTTAAGCAGAAGGCAAGCCAAAAGCAAGAATAAGAGAAATGAAGCACTAAATTTTAACGGCGCATATCTCTACTGTTGGTGATGCATAATAAGTCCTCTTTTTCCTTCCATTTTGAGCAGTTTATTTGTGATCTCACTAAAACTGTCATTCAAAAAGCAGAAAAATGGGTTTAGAAAAGTAAACAAGTTTAAAAATCTGTATGGAAAGAGGAATTCTTGATTGCACTTAAGCACTTCAAGCAATCTAAGGACGTTTCATGCGCCATGTATGGTGATGATTTTGTTGTACTCCTGGTACCTATTTCGGAAGTGTTCATAGTGCCCTATGGAAGATTTATGCGAGACAAAATGGAAGTCCTCGGTGTCACCTATGGGACCTCACTACTGTCAGACTAAACACTTGCAAATCGAGCATATCGCATTCAAAAAAGTGGCTGTTACTAATTTGGCTGAATTTTCATTTCTGCAGTGAGTTGAAATGCCCTGAAGGGCAACAGCCTGCCCATTAAAGAAAATATAGCAATCCTGCATTCAAAGTACATGTAAAACAAGTATTTCCTTTCAAATAACTCCAAAAAGAATACAAAAAAAGTTAGTTCAGTCTTCATGAGATCAGAATTAATTGACTGAAATGTCTGATGAATGGCGGTGTTCAATAGTAGGGGTCAAAATAAGCCCTCCATCTCCGCAGGCACTCGGAGGGATGTTGACCTAGCGAAATGCGCGGAGCATAATTATTGTGCATCGTAAGTGGACTTGTTTTGACTCTTGACTTCTTTAATCAGCACAGGCGACGAGAGTTTCAGTGTCTCCATATGCATAAAAAACTGAAAAGAGCACAACCTAGATTTCCAGTTGGCTACCTTAAGTTGTTGGGTGCTAGTGGATATGTTTATGACATGAGAAGGAATTTCGCAAACAAATTGCTAAGTATTTTGCCGTCGCAACACACTTAAGACAATTAATTATTTCACTTTAAGAAATAAACTAAACAAAAAAGACCCTACCTGGTAATATTTTGAAAGTTGCCGATGGATCAGACTTAGCTGACCTCGTGTCCTCCTGTCCCCATGTACGACTCAAGGGTACATAATGCCCATGGTGTTCAACTTTCTCTAGCTCTATGAATTCTCTCGTTGGCTTATCTGAAAACCCGTAAAGTTCATTAGTTGTTCGCACAAAGTTGATATTTTGAAACGCGGGTTTCGGCTTTAACTATGCTCTATATTATTTTAATGCGGGTAGATTTAACGCCTTCTTTATTCTAATTTATTTTGAATGCACGAAGTAATGTGCAGATTGGTGGACTAACAGAGGTAATAAATCCGAACTATATTGAGTACTAAAATGTAGGCTGCATTCCTTAGCGCTGAATGAGTTACAAGAGAAGGATAATGTAGTTGCTGTCCTGAAAATGCGTACTGCTTACACAGCAGCTGAATTGGCACCTGGATGGCGGCACCTGCCACTTGGATCGTCAAAGCGCGTGAGGAAAGTCTGTCATGCCTCAATTTCCAGTTAGAGGAGGCTGGTGATATTTAAGCTGCATTCGTAACCACGGATGAGCGCATGGAATGCTATAAGGACGTGTGATTGGAATAGGGCCAACTTGGCTGCGTCTTCGACTGGAGTCAGCTGGCAGCCACGTTGCATGCGGAGCAGAATTGTTTCAGTTTCACTCCCCGGTAAGTGAATAGCAGACAGGTTTATCAGTCGATGTATAACTTCCCTAAAAATATTCCGACCTGATCAATGAGCAATTAGCCAGTAATCTACAGATACCAGATGAGCCCACAGAATATAATGTTGTAAAAGGGGGAGGGTACATCTTGCAATCTATAGGTGTGTCAAGAAGAAGATCAGAGACGGTTGAGCCAAGCCAAGCTGATCAGACCTGTGTTTCCCATTCTTCTTCCTCACACGCCAACTTGAAACCTGTTCTCTGGTTGTAGGCTTACACAATGGCAAGCAAATGTGCATGCCGGGGAACATAAAAACGAAAAGGAGACCACAAAGGTAATGGGAGAAATTAAACTGCGTTGAAGATGATGATGGTGGTGATGATGACGATGATATGGCGCATGTAATAACACTACAAAAGTGTAGTGGTCAGGACATCGCGTTTCGGATCTAAGATTCCATGTTCAGATTCCGGTACGATGCCCCTTGCACCGTCTCCCCTCCTACTTTACTATGCTTAATAATCCAGCCGTGCTTACTCTTATTCAGTTGATCACTCACTTGGTGCCACGCTTACGCATCGTGCCGGAGGAGGAAAGTGAAAAATTAAGTTATTCATCACACAATTCAACGTACCTTATTCCGGCTTCATAGAGGCTGTTTTGTGTAACCTTAAGATTCAATGGCAGTACAAGCGAACTAAACGAAGTATCAAGGGAGCAGTTGAACAAATGGATCGCCTACACACGCTACAACCACATGTGCAGTCTAAACGACCAGCCTCTTGATGTCTCCTAGAGAATTGATAGCGAGTCTTAAGTCTCAAAATCCCAAATGCTGACCACTCCATAATGGTACCGTCAGCACTGTTACCACCACAGCAGATGTAATGACCACCATCCGTCCTCACCTTCCGTTTGTTACCGGCTGGCATGTCTGCTTCAGAAGGCATTTAAAGCAAACACAGCCACTACCACTGCTACAGGCGTTATTGGAAGCAGAAGCAGTTCATACGTACGGAAAACTTGGCGCCATTGCATAGCCGTTTCAAAGAGTGGATTGATATAAGGAGGAAGTGCGCTGCTTAATTGCAGCAAGAGCAGCAGGTGATGATGGTGGGATAGGAGAAGAGGTAAAAGAAATAAATGCCCACTGAATCCGCGAAATAATAGGTAGAGCGTCTGACTACGGCTAAAATTTATGTTTTATGCTTGCAATGCGACAAAGTACTGGACAAATAAAATTGATGAATTGATTGAATCCTTTAAATGGATCAAGAAGACAGCATGTGCAGAGAACTGCGACCATAGAGACATAAACTTGATTACTTAAAGTCGGCCTGGTGGACAGGACGTCTGACTACGGATCAAAATATTTCGGACTAGAATCCCGCCGAGGCCGTATGTCTTACAACGAACTGCATCAAGAGGGATGTACGTACTACTTACTTTGTCGCTAGGAGGAGAGAGGCAATATATCGACTAAAAGTGGGAGGTGGGAAGTTGTCATGCCTGGTGAGAGGCTTGAATTCTCGACGCCTACGTTATTAGTGCAACGCCCTAACCTACTGACCTGCCTCACCACCGCCACCACCGCCACCACTACCACTACCAATCTTCTACGCCCATTTTCCATTCACTCTCTCGCTACAAACTCCTCCCACTTCCTTACCCTCACACTCACTCCCTCACATTCACTTCTCATGTCCCCCATGCCTTCTTCCTCTCGCCACATTCGCCTTAGCGCTAAAAGCAATGCCTAACTAGGTACTGCTCTCGCTGACCGGTGATAAGCTGAGCAACATTTGATGAAGTGGGAGTCATGGGAAATCCTGGCGCCTATTTGTCGCTGAGAATAAATTCTGTAAAATTCACGAGCAATCATTCATTCTCTTTATTTCCTTTTCATCTAATCGCCTATTCTTTGGCGTGCTCATCTGCTCATCTACTTTATTACCTGCTTATAAATGCATATGATTGATTGCCTATTCAATTTCATCCTCGAATCACAATTGGACTCCGCAGCTTCTCTTTTTTTCTAATCAGTAGCCTCAGAGCGATGCGCATTTGACTTCATGTTCTGCGAATGTCCAACAGGTGTGTTTGCCGCTGGGACGAGTGAGCTGCAAGAGATCGAAAGCGCTGAGTCTGCATATGAATGAAATGACGCCTGCTCATCTCTGCTCTGCCGTATCATGCCTTATTCCTAAACCACCCATCAGTCACTGCAACCGACCCATCAACCCACAGATTCGCACTGTCAGTCTAATGTGGTATGAGTGACCAGCAATAGAGGCATGCCAAATGCGCTAATTCATTCAGCCACACCTTAACTACCATGTAAGTCATTCCATTTCTCACTGCGGCAAAGCATAGCACCCGATTGGAGGAGAGGGGACGGAGACGAAAGTGAGTCAAGGAGTGAGTGCGAAGGCGAAGGCGAAGGCGTGGGAAATAGGTGATGGTAGAAGGAGTGGAGAGGAATGGGAAGAAGGAAGGAAACTGGTGGTGGGGAGGTGGTCTATTAAGTTTGCCATTGTCCTACTAGTGTGAATGCCGATGATTCGAGGCTCCCACTAAACATGCTAGTAATTTAACCTCTTCTTTTCTAGTGGAATTGACTGTCTTTTCCCCTCTGGTGCCTTCTTATTTTAGTTCGTTGCTGGACAGGTACGGTGCCACTACAAGCAGCGGAGGAAATAAGGCAATTTTACGGCCCCGACGGGACTCGAACCCGTAGTCTTCTGATCCGAAGTCAGACGCCTTATCCATTAGGCCACGACACCAACAGTTGCAGTGAAGCAGTACACCTCTTTCTTATATCAGTCCATTCTTTGCAACTGTAATGCGGTGGTTTCAACACTTCCGTATGTACAAACAACTTCTACTTTTAGTGACGCCGTGGCAGCGATTAAGACTGCATTTGCGGTAGATGCCTTGTGAAGCAGGCGCTCCAGTCGACGACGACGAGCAAGGGGGATGAGTGGTGGTTCACTAAGTGATCCTGACCTTCAGCATTATTAGGCAGACCCCATGTGCCTCTTTCTTTCCTTGGTGAACATAGCGAGTGTTCGTCCCTAAACCGCAAGGCTCATTAATTGCGGCCCAGAAAATAAGCGCTTTCAACCAAGAAATATTACATTGGCCTCTACTCTGCTTGTCCGGCTGGCTATATTTACGCCACGGAAGTCGATTCGATTCCCACAACTTTGTGCAGAAGTAAACCAGTTTGAATACTATGCTGATCCTTAGCCTGCCATTTGCACGGATTTTTAAGGTTATTACCTACTAAATTACCCAACCAACCGAATCAGAGGCAAAGAGATAAACATATCACTGCTTTTGAAAACGCGAAAGATATGGCCATTTTCGTTGTCTCTTTGTTGGTACAAAGTGTACTTTTGACTGTGCTTTATTCTTGCGCAGATCACATCCTATCGCTCCCATTTCATCAAACTGGGCCAGCTAATGAAGTCTATTCGGTCGCCAACTCGTTGATATGGCAATCAGCGTAGAGGCGTTGGAATCACCAAGGCCTTTAGGAAATTCTGAGGGACATTTCACCTCATCCGACTTGTTTCCTGTCCGTTGAAAGTGACTGTAATAACTACTATTTAACAGGACGCGAAAGATCCCAAGGTGACTAGCGAACCCTACCTACGGAAGGGTAAAGAACTCACTAGATGGGTAGCGCAGCCATAATCGCGATGCGTGCAGCATTTCTTCAGAAGCCTGATGCGACCGATAATGCAGCCCTTACATTTTTTGTAGTGTAACAACACTTCTTTACGCAAGCAGGATACGGTAGGATCGCTTCTTATTTGCTGAGGACTGATTGGCAAATGCAGCGTTTGGAGCTGTAAATTGAAACCTACGTTCCTCTTTCGACGTCATGTGTTGATAAAGAGCTAAGGAAGAGGCCAAAATATATTATTCCTCAGAGTTTCTTGGACTTAAATGCGGTTAGAAAGCGTTGATTGGAATCTATCTGCTCCTCCCTATGTCAAAGAGCTTTGAAATCATTTTGTATGGAACTTGGTAGAGGCTGTGAGAAAAGTAACTGGCAGAGACATTTGTGCAGAGTAATTTATTTAAATGTGCTGCCACCTAAGAGTAGGAATCAACGCGTGGAAGTAATTTACCTCTATACTCAGTTGGCCGTGTGAAGCTTAACCAGGTTGGAGGCGCGTTGTGAACCATTCCATACCAGCCATTATTGGAGTAAGTCAGCGTGGATTCGATGTCTGTCGAAGATGTAGAGGCTTAAATAATTGGCACCATGGAGACGTCAACACATTGCTGCAAAGTCACCTGATCACCATAATTGCCAGATTTACCGTTGCCTACCCATTACAAATACAATGAAATAAAATAGGATCTCAGAAGCCTTTATGCACAGCAAAAACTCACTAGAGCGATGGCATCCATACCATTGTCTGTTCACTGCTAATAAGCAATCACATGGTCTGACGCAACCGTCCCTCAAATGGCCGTTGGCAGGTGGATTTGTCTAATGTGCATCGATCAAATCATCGGGGAGTGGGTACAATATTGCCGTGCGAATTAAGTGCATGCAGCTTCCAAAAGACAAATCACTCAGATTAGTTTATTTTGGGATCGCCAACCATCAGTTGCAAAGTGAGGCAAATTTTAGGTCGTACGATCCAAACCTGGAAAACAACCAGGAGTCGACGAAAAGGGAAACGTTATTGAGTCTGCGTGGACTAATCATGACTATGCCACCATGTTACAAGCCGTTGTCGTTTTACGTGCTACCCTCGAAATTCAATCACCCGTTCCCTGTGGCTATAATGATTAGTATATCTTCTCAGATGTGTTACTTTTGCTAGTAAGAACAAAATAAGGGCAGGGAAATGTGTAAATCACGGCAACTTATCTCACAAACATAGTGCTGAAGAATTGACCCTCTCATGCACGACAACTTCAGCAATTGGGAGTCGCCAGGAGTCGCATGCTTTCCTACAAGCATGCTATGCATCGATCACACAGCAATAACCACTCGTGTGGCTTGAGTGCGTGCGTTCGATGCAAGAAGAATGAGCAGACCGGGAAGCGTTGAGACACAAGTGCCTCGGAAAAGCACCTACCCGGGTGGCATGCAGGCCGAAAGAAGTGAATGACAAACAAGCGGTTGCTTCAATCGTTCTCAGATAGTGTCACAAATAACAATTCCTTGGTTACACGATTTTATCGAACGAAAAGTATGGAGCAGGTTGACAGTTTCTTGCCTTATGCACATCAGAGTTCATTTCAGAAATATCTTTTATTTTGCGGGATACAATGTTTCAGTTTCATTCCGATTTGTCCCATCTTATGTCGCTTCATCGTTTTCACCTTCGGGTGCATACAACAAGGTCCGATCACCACATGCATTCGAACGTCTCGCAAGTGGCTACTGTGGCGCATCTGCGGGTAAGTCAATTTTACTTACATAAAGCGAACTTTGTCAGGGTGTGTCATCGACCTGGTTTTTGCACCCTATTAATAGTATCGACCCCACATTGTAGAGGTGAATTCGCACAAATGCTAGAATTTGATGTACTGAGTATTTTTTAGCCATACGCTATATAATTCGGACTAGCCGTGGCTGGATAAGGGATCCTGTAATGGGTAGTGATCGACTATCTCAGCTGTCAGTGTAATGCGATTGGTTTCTCATTTTTAGCCTTGGTTCTTAGGCCTTCGTACTGAGTGCAATGATTACATAGGCAGAGGAGACAGTGATCGAGGCTGAGCTCATTCAGACTGGCTACACCCTCAATTGCAGATGATGCTCCCTTTACTAACCTATTCGTAATCACTGATCGCCTCTCACATAAAAGGCGTATTTAGGCAAGTATTGCAACAGCGTTGCTACTTTCGGAAATCGTTCAGCCCTTAGATGAGCAATAAGGTGCGGCCATCAATTGCAGAATGCTCTTAAGACTACGAACCAATTAAACGTTAGCAGATCCGCGCAAAACACAAACAGGAATAATTCGTTTCACCACTCAACCAGGACTAATGCTAACGAACAGACATTAAATTTTCAATCACTGCCTTAAATCAATAAAAAATTAACGCATGCGAGTGCTCTGGTCGGCATCTGCCAATGTGAATGCGAGACATAAATGAATTAGCAGTGTACGAAATTTGTGAATGGTGTTGCGCTTTCTGCATCACAGAGTTCCTGCTAGCGGGCATCCTCTGAAGAGTACTCAGCCTATTCACTAACATCCCTGGATTGTTATGTCTAGGAATGCTTTAGAACCCCAATTGTACGGCCTAGAATTTATTTTAACTGAAAAGCTCCAAATGTCAGCTTCCTTGTGAACCTAATTTCTGCAAAAACGAAATAGCATTAAATAGGCTTCCCACTCATCCACCTACACATTCCATCCATCAGTTTGAATGTGATGTGGGTGCACGATACTAGAGCGGGCAGCTGCTAAGGAAACAAGCCATGGTAAGGCTGAGGCAATGAGGTAGGCAAAACTCAACTAGTTCACAAGTGCTCTGACCCCTGGGCTACGGATACTGCTATAAACTTGTTTCCTACTCCTTCCTTGTCCACTGGTGCAATACGCGACTCCACTGGTCAAAATTCATCTATTACACATGTCCTTCCATGTGTCATAATGGCGAAGCATGGCATCTGGTCGAAGGATAGGGGTTGCCAACAGGAACAGATGAGATGAGTAGGAGAAGAAGAGTGAGGAGCACAAAAGATGTGAATATAAGGGAGTGAGTGTGAAGGAAAAGTAGTAGGAAGGATTTGGTAGTGAGAGAGCAAAAAATGAGGGTAGAGGATTGGTGGTGATGAGGCAGATCAGTAGGTTGAGGCGTCGTCCTAATAACGCGGATGTTATGGATTCTAGCCTCTCACTAGGCATGATGACACTCCACCTCCCCCATCTTAGCTCAATTTACTGCCCCTCCCTTCAAGCATCTAAGTAGGTGTCACATCCATCCTTCCCGATGCAATCCATTGTTGGAAAGGCACGGTAATAAGGGAGTTCTACGGCCCCGGCGGGACTCGAACCCACAGTCTTCTGATCCGTAGTCAGACGCCCTATCCATTAGGCCACGGAACCGACGCCCATGTTAGTATATTTGATTTACGTATTTGCAGATACCCTCACTAGTGGTTCTTTCATATCGTACTCATTGCCTAGACACGTCAGTACTTTTGACAAAGACACATCAACTGTTTCTCCTCCTTCTTTTTATGACTTTACGATGCATCATGGAATCGCGGTTTGTGATTGGTGAATAACTGTGACATGACTGAGCTGTCCATCGGATAACAGCGGCGCGGCCCAAACATTTGAACTCCTAAAAGGGGTGGCATTGGACACAGCTCAGCTGAGCCCTACTTGTCTCATGGCCAAGGATGGATTTTTGGTTACAGTCACGACAAAATTAGATCGAAGCACACTTTTCAGCATCGTAAGTACAGCTTTCCCTTTATTAAATGGCGCAGTCAGAAGTATTTTAAATTCAGGACTAAGTCTGTAACATTGGCAGGTTAAGGACAAACCGCTTTGAATGGCTAGCTTTTAATCTCTGAAGGGGAGGTAATGGCTTCCGTCTGATTTATCGGAGGATATTGTCGTCTTGAGCAGAGCTGTTGCTCACTTGCATCTTGTCCGTGGAAATTTGTGTGAAATACACGCCCTCCACCGAATGGCGAAAAAATCACACGTTGAGATGAGGGCGCATGAAGCGAGCATAATAAGGTTTGCAAAACAAGCTTTTCTAGCATCCAACTTAAAAATAATTAGCCTCGCAGTAACAAGGTGTACTATCATAAAGAGATTGCTGGAGATAGCTGGGCAGAAGTATGAGAAAACGAAATCAAATCTCTAAAAATGGAGACAAAAATTATTTAGCTTATCTAATCCAGTGTTTGAAGCATGCAGCCTAAAAGATGTAGAAACTAAACATTAGATGCTCAGCTAGCGTATTGCTCATAAAAGGAAGACAGAGTTGAAGATTGCTAGCAAGAGCCTTAAAATGTTCCAAGTTCAGTCAATATTACTTGTAAAATTTAAAGAAATGGTATGATGAGCGTGTCAATGCATTCGTGCCAACGAGGCTACCAAAGGCTGGTGAATGGTAATGGGTGAAATTGCCCTACTAAACCACTCGTAGATGCTAGATAGCAATCGTGGCAAGAAGTAAGATCTAACGGCAGGATTTAATAAATTTGGTTAATCTAAGCTTGTTAACCATGATGGACGCATACCATTAAGCAGCTGCATGCTTGAAATGTTCTGTCCAACTAGGTGTTTATGTCCCCTCGTTGAGTAGACCTCATTAAAACTCGTAAGCGGGTTTCAACTCACATTTTTAGTGGTGATGACAATTCTCCAGGTGTGTAGACCGCCTGAAGGGGGAGCGCCTGTAAAGTCTGCTTCATTGCACCTATTAGACATGAGGTGACCAGTGATTGCAAATCACTTTGCAGGGTAGTTTTCGTCGATTTTTGATGTGAGAAAAGCGAACTCTGGTTTTTGCTCTGTGTTCGACAAAGTGCAAATAATATAGAAAAATCGTTAACATTTGAGTACCGGTATTTCTTCCAAGAGATGGTGTTTTCGCCTGTACGATCTTAATACACACTTAGTATTGTAGTTACCTTTCTGTGGTGCTTGCCGCCTTTGCCTTGACCATTGCATTCACCATATATACAACCGCTACGCTGAATGAGCGTAAGTGGGAGCAGGATCAGTGTTTCGTTAATGGACAGACTATGCCAACCGCAATGCTATTTGCATCTCTGTGCACAGACGCCCTCATTTTTGCGATTTGAAGGATGAACTGCCTCAGTCACGGCCCAACTCTTTTCTAACGGTTTCTCTCAAAGTGGGGCCATAGGTTACATGCTGACTTGCTTGACTGCTGGCACAACAGCTCTTCGATAGAACCACCGCAGTCCTGGTGACCAATACAATATTAGCGCCCAAATACGCGGCTGTCGCTCTTCAGCGTTTCAACTACACGCCAGGTTTTAGGGAAGATACAGGGTGTTCTATTGGGTGCTCAATGAATTTTATCAGAAGCTTTGTCGCAAAATCTCACGCAATTCGGCCTTCATCTTTTGGATTACTTAGAAAAACAGCCCATAAGTTTGTTTCCATTTCATACCATACAGATTCGAGAACAGTTTTTAATCCTTGATGCAAAACATCAGTGAGATATGGGCTCGAACTTACCAAAATAAAGTCCCCAAGCGTATTCTCATTCCTTACAAAAAAGAACTAAGATTAATTAGGAGCTTATCATTCGGGACACAACAAAGAAGCAAGCTAAGCGCATTGGACTTTAACCATAAGTCTCTTTTGCTCAAAGTTTCGGCCAAACGCGCGACGACTACTGCTCTGCGTTGCAATCTTATGTCTGGTTGAGGGCTGATTTAGGAGGACCTCTTGCCTGCTCATTATGTTCATTATGGTCACGCAACTCGCCTTTTTTTGGCTAAAATGGGTGTTCACATATGCAATTTGTGATCAGCACCATTCAGAAGTATCATCCTATGCACTTTATGTGCACATAAATCATTGTGAATACGAATGCCGTTTATTTCTCATTGAGTCACTCAAACTGGCATGCATTACCAACGAGTTGGTGAGCGTAAGTGGGATGTGGCACACAGTTAGATCTTGATGGCTCCCTTTTGAATACCACCAAAATATCTACAAGCAAATTCCATGTACAAAGCAACAGACTTTAGTAAATTTATCTCTCCAGGAGGAAAACTACATTTGCAGGAGTTGTAAGACCGCTAAGCCTAATGTCGTGCAAGCAATTTTCCCACAATTTATATAGTTATTGCTATCTTTTAATTAAATCGCAAAGAGCTCTAGAGCATAGTTTGAAGCCTGCAGATTTCATCCAAAAATGAGGCTTAAACAATAACACTATAAATAAAAATCACTCGCTTAAAACCCCATCCCTTTTAATTCGCTGTGAAATATTAATGACAGGATAATCTGATTCCCCTACAGAATCTATCCTTGAAGGCAGAGCAGAGGTTGGATTTTGGTGCCATTAATGTCCTTATTAAAGGAAAGGTTGCGGTAAGAAAGATGATCCGAGGCAACGTCACGTCCTAGACCAAAAGCTATACGTAGTTGGTGCTGGTACTGCATGAAGGGCTTTGTGTTCTATGAACTCCCCCAGTGTGTCCACCACCAACATTCCGATTACTTATTAGCTGATGATCGAAAATTGCACTTTTTCTACCATATAAGTAGAATGCGAAATCTAATCTGACAAACTAATGTGTCTACACAACTTTTGAGCCAGCGCTCAAGTTAACTCTAAATAATCGGGCTCTACTTAGAAATAAAGTAGATCGATTTTGACTACGTTTGCCATAAATTAACGAGTCTATCAGTCTCATTGCCGTTTTTTTGCAATTTTACGCAATAAATGAGAATTTGGGTGGCCTTTTTATAGTACATCGATACATGCAAGAATGGTACAGTGTACACGAATTCCGCGACGAAATGGAGGTCATCGACTCAGATGGCAGATTTGTGCTTGAATGAAAACATAAGTTTAATTATTTTATCTTGTTTGTTTTATATATCCGCCATGCTATAAATAGATTTGACGTAGGGAAATTGTCGATGCTTTTATCGTTTCAAATAGACATGCATAGAAGGAAGAGATTTACCAATTTGCCATTTCCTGGGACAATTGTGATCAATAAGCCCAGGCATCTGGAAACATCGAGTCAACCGCACGTGGTTGCTAGAAGATCAAATAAATCGCCTGGTAATCTACCCGGCCAACCTCCAATCCGTGTGGATGCTTTATTGTGGGCTGGACACCATTCGTCTAACTAGCTTCGGGCCATTAAGATGACGTCTGTGAGACTCCGCGTTCAATGCAATGTGAGCCTCGAGCCTGCACCTAGCAAAAATATCAAAGTCTTTGGCAATTGATCAGTTTAGTATTGCATTCATAAGAACATTTTTAAAAAGAAAGCGTTCTGCACAAGCGTCAATTTTTGATCCAATGTGGTGGGAGAAATAGGTCTAAAGCTTTGCCTCCTACCAGTTGAATTGCCATTTCGAAACCCATCCGTCCATCTTAAGCGTCCTAAACATGATATATTTAGCGACGAAAATGATGGATCAAAGTTTAGCAATCAATTTTCACGCAAAGAGTTGACGAATTGAATTAAGCCATGCATTTTGGTAAGATCTCGAATCAACTTTAGTAAAAAACTGTTTTGCATCTGGAATCTTACTCCTTTTCTCGGTTGATAAAAGTTTGTATTCACTGCCCAAGAGGACAAATTTACGGAAGTATTCCATCAAAATTGGCGATCGAGAGATACGCATATCTTCAATTTGTGCATTAGCCACTTGGATCGAATTTAATCTCACATAATGAAGGCGCAAGAGTTAGGAACTAAAAATGCATTTTTTATCTAGATGTGAAATTTTTATTACCTGGTAGTAACTTTTGCGATTAACAGGCATCGCTAATGCAGGTGTACTACAACTCTACCTCTTTAGCTCCCACAGACTAGCCTTCAAAGTACTAACAGTACCGATATTTAGGGCCAAAAGCAACGGAACAGAAAACTGTTATGGAAGGCGATTGGTAACAAAAGATAGTAATGGCAGGTCGTGGTTAAAAGTATTATCCGCTGCGCGCATAAAGTAGTTCTCCTGTAAGTCAGCGAGGTACGTACATGTACCCTAAGATTCCGAGCAAAGCGTAGCACTGCTCATCTATGCAAATGTATGTATTGTTCAAAACTTGGCCTCTATTGGATTGACGCAAGCTCTTCTACTGTACAGTCGCTATTGCGTGTCAGCTATAGATTCGGATGTCGAGTCGACAATTTCTATACGGAAAGGATATTACAAATAGATTTAAACTGATGTCTTAATATTAAGCCGCCAATTCTCACTCAACTTACCAACTTGTAGACTGCCTTAAAAGCAGTGTTAATCACGGGTGTGCTAATATTGATGCTATTTAGGTGATGATACGTGCAGCTGAAAGCGGTCAATATAGTCTGTGCAAACCAGTTCAGAATCAACAAAAATGCTTTGTTTGTTCGAATTGTCGACTTCGGTTAGGGTTACAGGGGCGACCATGTTGCTTTAGCTGCGTAGGCTGGCCTTTGGGCTATGCCAGCAACTCATTTCCCTCTGCATGCTGAATATGCTTTTATAAAACCCCAGTAATCTGCTTTTTTGCCTTCGAGGAAGCCTTGGGACGCTACAGCTACTAATCGATCGGAGCTGCCAAAATGATTATAAGAGCACGACATGACAGGAAATGCAGAAAATCAGCTTTAGAGCATGGCAATGAGACACTCAGGAAGAGTTTAGGCAGTATCGTAATCTTCAGTGACTATTGGTAACGCGATTATCCTATTCTCATCGCGCGACAATTATTATGATCATAAAATAACTGGCTAAAACGCAGCGCATCTAAAAATAGAACAAGTGCATGTTGATTCTCAAAACTACAGTAAGGGAATTCGTTTGAGGACACTTATTGCCCCAAGTATCCACGTGCCAATGTGTATGTGCGCAGTTTGTCCAGCTTCAAGCGTTTGCACCTGTAAAATGAGGATGGTTTTTAAAAGGCCTAATTCACCATACTTTGCTCAAGCCACGGCAAATTATGATTTGGTTGGCTTTGTTTTATTGACTCATTTGATCAGTATTTTGGGACCACCAACATGTTGTCTCAGCCGTGTTTTCACCATGTTGTGCATTTATGTGTTGGATGCTTGGTCGATGGAACATCTGAATGTAGATGCATTGCACAGCATATGTGGAGTGAAGTGGATACATTGAAATCGTCCCAGTTTGCGTAAGCCTTGCATTTCGTGTGCGTAGGGCTCTTGAATTTCGCTAGAGTACTCGTGAGCCATTCCTAAGCAGTTTGAGATGGTGAGCTATTTTGTCAGCGACTTGATTAAACGAGGTAGTATTTACGCATCCGTTTGATTTCTAAAATATGATGACAGGCCTTAAGTGGCGAAGAGTGAAGTAGTTGACAGGTTGCAGCCACAATTGCTAGTGGATCTGTCAGATCGATGCAAAGGAAGGTAGATGCATGAAAGTCGGTCAGAGAAGTGGCGCAGCATGTCGAATGGTAGTAGTGATAGGAGGCAGAGAGACAAGTTCGCGAACCGGATACTCCAACAGCATCGCATTTGTTTGAGATGAAGGTGGCGAAGTGAAATTGCGCGGCGGTGTGTTATAGACTATAGGAATGAAGGAAGAAAGGTAGCGACCAAAGGAGAGATACGTCTGTCAGAAGAATGAATCATTATTCGCCTTCAGTCTAGTGTTGGATCTTACCTTAGTGGCCATCCCTGAATGAATCATTCTCACCATAGTAGTAGCTTAATGAACCGAAAGTGGGTAGTGCGATGATGGGTCAACACGGAGTCAATTTAGCTCAGCCCTATATTCTGAGGAACCGTCAATACTGCTGAACTACACCCCTGCAAGGTTGTTTTTATTTTGCTTATTTAATAAAAGGCCAAAAATAAGTGCATTGCTTTCTTGCGTAGACTTTTAATTCCATAGATAAGGTTGTGGCCCCAAAAGAGTGAAAACGAGAAGAGAGTGATATGGAGTTCACCTGCACTCACTTCCATAGCCACAGCAGGTGACATTTTAGATAAATTTGAAGCAGAGTGACCAAAAAAACCTGGTTTCTTAATTAGGATTTCAAAGCATTGTCTAGCCAGCCATCTGCTGCTAGCCATTTGTTTTAATCAAGTTTTCTCTTTCCAATTTGTATATATACCGAGGTTTCCACCTAGGTACTCGACGAAGTGGCCTAGGAGCAGATGTCATCATAATGAAGAATGCTAGAAATGCTGAGTGCAGTGACTACTCATAAGAATCCCTCTGATAATACAATAAAATTGCGAGAAGGCGTCGTACTAGAAGCATGCCTCTTACCATCTACATCGCCTTCTTCACCGTTGACCCTTGTGGAACTGAAGCAGCGGCACGTGTAGCAAGTGGCGTGGCCTTCTGTTTTGCTCTCCTTCATGTCCAAACAGAATTCGCATCATGTTGTAGGGTCAATCGGGATTGCAGCACTGTACGTGTCGAAGGTTTCATTGGTCAAGTGGGTGGAGTTGGGCAGCCTCTGAAGCCTTGATTCGCACCGCACCTCACCGAGAACGAGCATTGCTCTTCATGAGATTATGCCTTTTAGCCAAGAATATTCTGCATACTGTGACACGAAACTTACTTTCGCTCATTTTTTCGGGCTCCACAGGCGTGGTGGCTCTGTAGTTTATGGATTTGAGGACACTGGTATAAGGTCAGTCGCGTCTGTGTCATCGCAAACATTCAGCTTGCCAATATTCAGGGTTGGTGCGTGAGTTACTAGCATCGGCTTACATTGTGCAACCTTAAAGCCCCTTCCCGGCCGGCCTTGTCTAATCAGTTGATAAAATCATGCGTGTAGATAGGCGGCCGTGGGCGGAGGCACCCTTAACAACTACTCTGTTTTGTCCTTGCAAAGTATATAACCCTAAGGAAGTTCATTTTTCATGGGCTCCCCATTGTAGAGGACATGACATTTTAAACATGCAACAGATCTATAGAATGTTCTCTAAGAAGTAAAGAAGATAATCTCGATGAATTCGGATTCAACAAATCATCCTAGGCGATATTTAATAAGAAAACGTGCGTTAATGAGAGCTAGAGAGTGGACATGCTCAGTGCGGTTAACGTTTGCCAGCTAAACGCTAAGCTGGGTGCTGTCTGCACGTTGATGCGTTTAAAGAAAAACCAAGTAAGGTAACCTCGTGGTTTGGAGACTTCGCTTCAACTGGATGTTGCGAGCCAGAATCTGCGATTTTGTAGTTAACCTGAAATCAAACTGCGTCTCAGCGCGACCTGTACCACACGCGCGAGAAATTAGCAAGAATGCAACAGTTTTATCATTGTAGCTGGTTTTGTTGTTTGCTGATGGGATTCATGTTGTACCTTCAGTTTGATAACGCAACATCTAAAGTTTATAGTAAAGCCTGATTATTGCCGATCATCAAATAGCCACAAAGTACAATAGCAATCCACGTATGACCTCCATCATTTAATTCTTTGGGAATAAGGTGGGACCATGGCGAACTGGTCAGGCTGATTCGCTTTGCCATGAAATCTGTTACTGCATCACTGTGAAACAGAATACCGAAGTTTCTGTATTCCCTTCGCCCCACAGAGTTGTGGTGCCAAAAACATAAATCCCTTTTACCAAATAGTGCCTGATGTCCACTATAATATTTGAAGACGAGGCCTAGCTTAGCAGTGTGTGTCTCATGAATTGACGCAGTCTATTAGTATGTACTAACTGTGTGCAGGTACCACATTAATGCGACAATAATGGATGATGCATTAATGCTGTAAATGACATATAAGTGCAATCTTACACTTGTGGGTATAGTATGGCGTTGCTAGAAGCAAATTGGCACTAGCAAGCTGTGCGCTGATACACACCATCTTCGTGTTGCTGCTCCTGGAATCCCATACCAAATTGTCGGGTGCCAAAAAATCGCCTAATTTGTTAGTCATCATTTCCGCCTAGTTGCCTACATCCTCACTATCAAATTTGACCTCCTCATCAGTCTTTACACCCTCCCCGTCAGCATCAATGGCAAGTAGTTTATGTCCCACTACTTACGTTCTGCTAGCACCGTGTGTTGAAATTGGCTGGATTGTCGTAGAAGTAGAATGTCTGCCTGTTCATGCAATTGTCCAGCAGTTACAGCATCGCAAATGCGGGAAGAAGATGGGAATCTGTGCTAAGCAGTTGCGGTGGTACCTAAGAACTGCCGGTATCAAGCGTTAACCAATGGCAAATCGCTGAACTTTTCTGTAACGCTGATTGAATCTTAAAAGCTTGCTAGAATCAGTAATGTGTTCCTCAATCAAACGAAGTTAGAACACAAAACCAATTAAAATTAGTCCAGAGGTGATCGGGTTAATAGGAGAACATAAAGTTTTTATGCTCCAGGCTAAAGCTAACTATGCGACCGTATGCAGAGGTGACAAAATGGCATATCTGCAATTTTACTTGCCAGATGCATACTTTGGAGGTTTTCGGTCTACTCCACGAGACCTTGTGCGTGGGTAAAAATGCATGGGTTCGCGTGATTTAGAAATATGAATGCCTTTGGAAGTGAGACGCAGAAGCATAACATGCTTGTTGCAACTGTTTACTCGGTTTTGTCTAATGTTTTGCATTAAGACGAAAGGCAAGGAATCACGAGTTTTTCGCACAGAAGTGCATGCCTAGGTACCTTCGCTTTTTCTCCTTGGCAGAAGGTTTGATAGTATTGAATGCTGTGACCGAGAATGTGGTCAAAGCCGCCATTTTATGGATGGCCCTAATTCTACTTGGTGCTATACTGACAGTGGCGCGGCGCCAAAGTACAGTCCTATCCCATACAAGATCAGTATTAGTGTCCTTCTCAATTGTGCCATTCTCGTGTTTAATGTGCTGATGGTGCCTACCTCTTCAGGACTTTATGTGTTTCCTTCATGTCTTTTGCTGCTATGAACTCCCTAAAGTGGGCGAAGTGCAACTACTTTGTACTACTTCATGCAATAAAAATGCCCGCTTCGAATTATAATGTGAAGATCACCAGTACCTTAGCAATGATGGCCAAAAAGTTTTACAATGATAACGTACAGGTTTTGCAATCGAAATTGGAAAGCAAAGCTGAGTAAGACAAAGCAAACTGAATCAAATCAGGCTAGAAACACAGAAATTCACATTCGTTAATTAGATTTGGTCCAATTTTTACGGAATAGTCAAATTCCTTTCAGAGCGAATTAAGTTAAACAAATCGCAAGAGAAGAAGCAGGGTGATGCAGACACCGATGTGGAAATAATAAGTAGAAGGCAATTATTTGTGGCATGGAGATGGTTGTCTTCTAAAGATGCAGCAGCTTTGTTCAAAATACTGACAGATAACTGAAAAATAGGCTACAGCAATAGACCAAACATCCCTGACCTTTGCCATTAGAGCCCAAAAACGTTACTAAAGCTAAAGCACTTGCTGAAGATAGACCCTCGTCAAAAAGAAACTGCCAGCTGAGGGTAAATTACTTTCAGTCAGTCACTACCACAGCAGCATCGGACAATAGACATGTCTCGTTTATAACTGTCACAACCGCATTTAATTATAGCCGTTGTAATGAGATCAAACTTTGGTGTTTTTCTAATTCAATATTGCAGGACCGCAAGGATTGAGGCAACTGCCTACTGATGGTCTGCGTTATTTAAAGTGTTGAGTCTTGTGCAGTTTTGGAGAATCGCTTGGATCCATTTACCTCGCTAAGTTCCCTGTTGGTATACCACAAGAAAACACCGCTGATTAAACGCCCTTGCCACCTCACAGGTATACAGTGCCAAAAACTCTAGTCTTTACAAATAAATGACAACAGACATCTACCTTGACTTGTAAAATCAAAATCTTGTGCACAAATGGGCTACACATCATTGGAGAACGTAACCGCGTATTTATTAATTTAGTGCAGCAAATCTGTGCAATTAAGCTGCGCAAAGGCCCACGCCATCTTCGTGCTGTTGCTCTTGGAACCCCGCACCTGGGCATGAGGGGCTCAAACCATTGCCAAATTTGTTGGCTGCCACTTTTGCATAGTTGCTCACATCCATACCATTAACCTAGCCTACTGACCATCCCCTACACCCTCTCCGTCAACGTCATTAGTATTTTCTGCCTTCCTACTACAGCTCCGATAGTAGTGTGCATTGTAATGTATACGAACGTCGTTCAGGCCCAACATTAGTCGGTTTAACGTTGCGGTCAAACGCGACCCTATTGCAAACACTAAGAAGGAGAATATCAATTGTAAGCATTTGCGGAGTAAGTTAAGATGCGATGCCATCAATTCTTAGCAAACGGCAAAACGCAAGACCAATGATTTGACGTGCCTAGGCTATTCAAAACAGTGCGCGTTAATGCTCAATTTTTTTCTTAAATGATTAATTAATTCAGAAGGCACATTGCTCGGAGAGACAAAACCGAACCTAGGGTAATGAATGCAAGGCTAAAAGTAGGCAAATATTGACACAAAACATTAAATGTGCCAAGTTCAAAGTATAACATTAGCAGCATCATTGCTATTTGTTGAATGTCAAACGCCGATTTTCAAATCATTGAGGTGGTGTTAAATAACCTATTTACAATTTTGACTCGCCTTCACGTTGCTTGCATTACCCTGAGACCCAAAAGCGATATATAATGTAAATTTGACCCGAGCTCTTATGCAGGGTTAGAATATATGGGTTTATTACCCAGGCCTTTAAAGAACCCTTAGAATCAGGACAAAAATAAAAGTTTTTAGTAAACCACGAGTGTTTATGAGCCAAAATCATTACGGTTTTACGAGCGCCTACTAAAGCGTGGGTTTGGTCTTTAATCTTGATTGAGTCTCTCTATATAGGAAATTCGATTAACATCTATTGGAAGGGAAAAGAGGGTATTTAATTTGCGTCTATTGAAGTTATTGTACCCTATTTGCAAAAAAGAAAAGGCTACCATTAACTCATTGCCCCAATGTTGTCACTGCAACAAAATAGGTTAAATGGTTTGGTTGTGTGTTTTCCTACTCAAATACAATATGTGAAATAGGGATGGAAGCGCTAGTCATTCCGACAACACTTGCATGCGTACTCTTCTCTCCTTCGCATTTGGCTAGAGGATTTTGGATGCTGTGACCCAGGACGTGAGCAAGGCGGCTATCGCATCGAAAGTTTCTAATCTGGTTGGTGCCATGGTAGCGGATGCGCGACGCAGAGGCTCTACATTATCATTGCAACCACCTCCCCGTTCTCACCTTTCTCGTTATCAATGTGCTGAACGTGCCTGCCTACACACTACTTGGCATGTCATTTTCGCGGCTAATGCTGCTATGCATCCTTCGAGTGGAGCAGTTTGACTGTTTTAAACGGTCTTATTCTCAATAGATGGTCGAGCGAACCTAGAGTTTGGAAGGCTAGCGGTAGATTTGTGATGGTTGGAAAAAGATCATACGACCACAGACATAAGAGGGCGACGCGAAGCAAAACAAAGCAAAGAGACTTCAGCCAGACATCAAATGGCAAATTTTGCGTTTGACCACACAAAACTAGTACTACTCTCAAAGGAAAGGTGATATCGTTAATGTTTTTTGAAGTATAGCTTGCAAGAACTTTCTACGTTTAAAGGAAAACAATAAAAAACGCACCATACCATCGAGTTTGAGCAGATAGACTTACGCATGATCTCCTAATACCTAAGACAAAGTAATTTAAATTTCTAAAGGCGAAGTATAGTGATGCAGACACTATCATAGGAAAGCTAAAATAAATGCGGCCAGTCGTAAAATAGCAATATTTTCTCCCGAGCATACTAGCAAATGATTTGGGTGGCCAGAACGCTTCATAAGACCATTAACCTGGGCAAATTCTGCATTATTTACGGTTTTTAGTTTTTGTGCACATAGATTTCACACGCCTTTATCTGTGTACCTGGTTATCAAAACGACAAAAAGAGTCCCTAGTTAATGGCTATAATCTCTTAACATTTAATACGAGTGAGATTGATTGCGGCGATTAACATGCGTACATCGGCCTCTTCTTTGCTTCAAGGTCAGGTTTCCATAAGTGAGGACTGTTAAGGTTATTAAGATCCAAACAAACGCAGCAGTAATCACAGGCAGAGGCATCCACTAGCAGGAACGAATTTGCTACGAAACTCTCCCTGTGTTCGAGTGCAGCAGACGCCTTCTCTTCAAAGATCTGCACACTAAATGCTAAAGCCTTTGACCTTCTCCAACAAGAGGATGTGCAGCCATTTATACTTAAAAGGGAAAAACTATTTTGTCGTCTAGCACTCAGCCTCCGCTTGACTCGCGTAGAACTCTTAGACTCCGCAATAAATATACAGCAGCGCCCATGAAATTAGGAAAAGAAAGGTCGTATCCAACGCTTAATACCGTCACCATTTATTCCAGGTTGGACTTGAATAGGGGCTGTAAATTTTTCGAACATCCTCAAGTAGCGATTTCTGTGCCCGGAACGGTGGCGTCTCCAATAAAATTGCCACCAATTTTATTACCCTTAAAGGCTTGGTAAACAGTGAAAGTTTTGACACCAAACATCCTTTCCTAAAACCCTTATGCTCCTGAGCAGTATGTCGACTTGCTAATCGCACGACTTTAGCTTTTGTCTCTCAAAGCTTTCGATGTAAACTGCAATCGCTATTTGCTAGATTTAGCATTCGAAACTGAGAAAAAGGGGACAGCGGAATTCCATTTAGTCGTTTATAGCTTGAAGGAAACGTTAAAATTGCCAATTTCTCACCTCTACTGTGACACAACACCACATAGGCAATGATTTTATACCAATCGCAGTTGTGAACTTGTGCGTGCTATACACTTGTGTGCACTGGTTAAAATTATCTTGAACCGCCAGTTTGCCTGCATGGTCAGATAGAGGATAGGAGGATACGGGTGCAGAAAGGGTTGCAATTAAAGGAAAGGCTTTGCCGGTCGTCTGTTCTTTGCACCAGTTGATTGTTTGGTTAATCCAATGGCACTGAATTAATTCGTGCGTTGGAAGGGCAGAGGAGAGAAGGTGTTAGAAGGCTGTGGATTAGACAGTAATAAAGTCTAATTACAAAACGGTGGCGCTGTGGGTGAGAAGGGAAGCATCATAAGCTGCAGGCATATTGGGTTGGTGTTGGGTGTCATGGTCCCTTTTTTATGTGCTGGACTCCTTACGTCTTCCTCATGCATCGCTGTGAGTCACCTCAGTTTGCCTCATGACACGAGAACTACCGCAAGGAATCGACTCAATGATTAAGATTTAATGTTCAATTTTTGTCAATTATGTTACCAAGTAGACAACAGAGTGCAGCCATATGCCACAGCTATCATAGCAGGCCCCTTAAGCACCGGCCGGACCTGATCTGCCTACCTTACTTAGAGTGCATACTTTGCTGATTTACGAGGGAACTGCTTCACGCACGCGGCGAAGAATACCATCAGCCATGGTCTGCTGCCACCATATACTATCTCCAGTCATCTCTTGCACCAATTTTTTTCTGCTCTCACCGCCGTTACTATATTGATTGTGTCATATATTATTACTTTGAAGGCTAGTCGCCTGCATTAGCGATGCCCACTGGACGCAAGTTATCATTAAGTTACATGACACTTTAGTATCAAACAAAGAAACTTCCCTTTTTTTTAGTGAAGCATTTTACTTATTTTGCCTGATTAACTTTGAGTCTTGTAACAGCGCCTCACGCGGACGTGTGATACATAAGATAGACATTTGTATCCTGGTTTCGAGATTTGTTTTCTGCACTTTGCTGAAGTCACATGGTTACACTCCTTTATAGGTTATATGCATTTTCCTACTTTATTAATGCTCATTTCCTATTTCGTAGAAATTTGGATTGCGGTTGCTATTTGTACGCGAATACCCTTGCAAAGTTTGTTTACTTGATTACAAATTCTTGGCGATAAGCATTTTAGTGACGAAATAGGTGATATCTCATCCGAGATTGAAGCGAACTCTAAAACGCTAAATGGTTATTACTAATTCCTTCTAGTAATTTTGCCAAAATGTATGACATAATCCAATTTGTCTACTCTTCTCGAAACGGATATACGTCGAATCCATTACTCCCTACGGCCACACATTATCATATTCAGGCCGCTTGAGAGGGGCAAACGGGTTTACAGATAGCAACATAAATAGTAAGCAGAAAAGTTTTTCAACCTGATAGAATCTTGACTTGCACAAGAAATTCATACTTCTGTAACAACAAAGAACTCTTACTGATGAAATTCTAAGTTGACCCATCGCCGAAAAGTTTGGTATTCTTGATGGGTTACAAACACGTGGCGCATGTTTTGCTGAATGAGGATCTGCACAGTCGGCGAAACCATAATCCAAAGCCAGCAAAACGATTTGCCTGTAGACACAAGTGCAGGGTTTCGTTCAAAAAGGCACTGAAATGCGAAGTGCTATGCACGATATCGACATATCTTCCTGCAACACAGCGCGTGATTCGCAAATGAAGCAACGGCATGCATATCTAACCAGCATAGTTTGCTGTGTAATCTTGTAATTGAGCATAAATCCACGTTGGTTACACATTTAAACTGCCCTTTGGCAGTACTGTTTTATCGCTAGGTCTGAAAACTGGATGGAAGTGGCTGAGAGAAGACAGTAGCGCCTGACTGGGCAAATGATTCGGTCCATTTTACCCTACGCTATAGGTAGGCTTGTCAATGTTTTGTACGACGGTTCCTCTTTCGGTGTCTGTGCAAATGATCGATTCTACCTTAAAGAAATAGTTCAACTTATTTCCCAGGTTGCCTTCCATCACGCTATATTTTTGACTCGGAAAACTTTATGTGTGGTGAATTCGTACGCAGATAAATGTCAAAGGAAAATCGTTTAAACGCATTTGTCGGGATAGATTTCAGTGTCCATAGTTAGGAAATATATGTGCATTACTAGCCTAACTGCTTTAGACTTGGTGAAATTTTGGTGGCTTTGAGAGAGTGGATAGGTCTAAATATTAGAAAGGTGGATTTAATGTTTAGAGCTAATTCCGTATTATTGCCAAAGCGTCCTTGTGACTTCGCATGAACTCGCTTATAGGAAGTTAGGTACAAGGTTGATTCTCCGCACCCAGTTTGGCGGATAGCCTATGTGAGCATCTCATGCATTTCTGGCATAATTTTGCTTTTTCCATGCGGAAAGAAGAAGAAATGGATCAAAGCCGCAAAGGATAAGATGCCGTTACCAGCTTTGATTGTTGTGCTGGCAAGTAAGCAATGGCCACAATAATATCGAGACAGTTTCCTACCGCCCTTACACGCCTATGCTATAATGCAGCTTAGGCCAAAGAGGGCACCCCAAAGTTCACGGCATGGCAGTCGAAGTAACTGTGAAATCAGCACTATAATGCTGCTCCTGAGCCGTAATCTAGGCATAAAACGAAGTTCCATCAGGGCGCGTTCGCAGCGACAGGAACCTATTATGCGACTTTGCCGGCTGAAATGTTTTGGTGCGCGAATCGCATTGTCGAGTGTGCAAGTTTTGCATTTTGTTAAAAGGCTATTTCTCCATTTCACCAGCTAATTTATGGATCATTTGTATCTTGTCGGAATTTTAGCCACAATCGCGACTTGTAGTACAGAGAAGTTTGAAGTTCCTGGCAATACATGGTCATAAAGTTGCTAATCTGAATGGGGGATTTACTTTTATACCGCGGAGCTTCTCGAGCATAATTAGCAGTCCAAATTTCTGACAGGATGCAACACCTATGTGTCTGGTAGCAAAAGGCCTGTTCTGCTAGACATTGGAGTCGCCTAGCAAAAAGACTCATTAGCACCAAACGCTCTGCATGACTGATAACTTGCCGGGATGAGTTTTGCAGCATCGTTCTAAACTAGGGTCTAAGTGAAGCCAAAATTTATTTTATCTACAAAGGTCTTACTAGAGGGCGCATAGCATGATGTGCAGTCCTTGGCGTCGTTGACAGGTACGATGATTAAACATTGTGGTTATGAGCTAGACCCAGCGTCCAGTAAAAGGGGTATCTGTGCCTCCCTGTAAGATAGGGAGATGCAATAAGCATATAGAAGTAGGAATCCTTGACAGATCCACTGCTAACCAATCATCCTTGCACTTAAACCCAGCATCGCCATTGCCTTTTGACACACCTCATTTTGGCAGTCGGCTCTAAGTTTTGGTGTTAACTAATTGGAAGTGAGCGCAATTCGATTGTTTGGTGAAGGAATTTATTTATTTCCATTGCCATATTCTTATGAGCATCACAGCTTGACTGCATTCTGCTGTTTTGACTGCATATTCATCCTTATTATCCAATATGCTGGTCCAAATCTTATCAAATTTAATTATGCAGGATAAGTTGTGATTCCGTTAGAACTGTCTGAACTACAAGCAGGTGACGTTATTCCAAATAGACGAATCATTATTAAGAGATGGATAGACCAGTAGCAATACTAATCAAATCTAAGTTTAAGACACATTAAAAACAATGTTATCTGCCACAGGTACCAGATTGAACTCCGTCTTCACGTCCTAGGCGTTTGCAAAGCTGATGGGTGGAGGAGCAACACCGAAATTTGTGGGAATGAATGCTTGCAGAGGTAAAGGCGCTAAAGTCTCCTTCTTCGGATCCCTGCATTCTGCTAGCTTAGATGGAGCAGATAAGCCATAAGTTTGGTCAGGTTTTTATTTTCGTAGTGGTGTTGGTAGGGACCTGATGGCAGAGGCGATGGCATAATCTCCATGCACAAAAGCAAAGGAGAGGGCTTGAGTCACATCAAACCAGCCAAATTTAATTGAACTGAAGCTGTTTCTCAATGAAAATAGGATCGCCAATACAACACCTGTTTGTCAATTCACATACAAAGTACACCAGGGTACTTTTTTAATCTGATTAAATTCCAGGGGCGTAAAAGTCTCTTTCATAAAATTAGCATGAGGACTCTATCGGAAATAAATTCGGATGCAGACAGCGTCAGTACGATGACGCACATGCTGGGTGGAAGGACGATATGATTGCTATGAGTACCACAGCAATTCAAAAATAAATTGCGCAAATAAAACCTATTTCGTCCAAGATTTGCAGGAGAAAGGAAAGCAGGGACAGCAAAACCAACACCATGATTGCAATAATAATTAATGAATCAATGATAACTAGTAGTAATAAATGCATTCATAGTGCTCTTAACGCACGGATCACCAGACAAACTCTCCACCCTGACCATGTATAATCTATACCCATTTTGCAATTTTTAGTACCGCAAATCCCTAAGTGTTGCATTACTTAATAAAATCGGCTCCTGCAAAAGTCTCAGAAACCAATTTTCGCTAGAAAGGTAAATAGCAGTATGCAACCCTTTTCACCGTTTATGAATAAGGCTAGCAAAAGTAGATTGCTTTACCTTACAATATGGCACTGCCTCTTAAAAATAACGCTTCCTTGAGGACGAGCGACTACCTTAAAATGGTTTCTTCCTGTTAATTAGGGAGAACCATCCACATTTTAGCCTGAAATCTTTTTTTCTTTGCTATGAACTTCAATAATTCTGCTAATGTCCCGTCTATCGTAGGTATGCAGAACAAAATCATGAGAATTGAAATCTTGCGCGCAAAAAGTATATTCCTGCTGACAAATGGAGATATCAAATTACTCTTGTCAGTGCAGAGAAGAATCTCACGCACAGTTTCGAGCTCTTATATGGAACAGTTCAGGTGGTCAGTAGCTGTGTGTGGCAAAGAGGGATGTGTGACGTCAAGTGGACGATGAGTCGCGTAGTTAAAAGTGCGTTGAAGCAGAGATGGGAAGGAAAGGAGGAATGAGATATGAGGCAAAGACGTGATTCTAGCGAGCGCATAAAATAATGGCCGTCAGCAGTGTTCAGTGCAGAATAAGGCTGATGGGAACCGGCAATTTGTCCGATAGCGTAATGAGGTGGTAATGTTCGTTCCTCTCACCACCCAACTCATCCACTGATCTTCAATCCAATTCCAATGGAATCCTTGGGTGTCCTCACGACCTTCAATATTGCTTGAAAGCAGCACGTCCCTTTCGATGAATCATCTTGGGCTCTGTCAAAGGGAGAGCTGTGACCTCCAACTCTTCTCCACCACATATTTACAGGCAATACTTTCGCCTCGCAAACACGGAAGATTTCGATTAGCACCAAAGTTGCTACCCCTGGGGACTATTTCTGATAGCAAAAAGTTGAAAACAAAACACCTTAGGCAAAAAGATGCCCGAAAAGAGAAGAAAGAAATATTTTAAATTAACATTAATGCTTTATTTCATCACCGCTTGCGCTACATTGAATCGGTACGTACACCATGAACTGCAGGTTGACAGAAGGTCTATTTATTTAAAAGTGGTTAAGCAAGCTGACGGCTATTGAATGCTGGAAAGTTTCAATAGTGTAGACTTTTGCTTTTAATTTCTTTGCATAAGCAAAAACAATAAAGGCGTCGAATTACTGCCATAACAAGAATAGAAGAAAAAAGTAGAGGGAATTGACAGTTGAAGTTGAAGGAAGTAATAAGAAGTTTTGGTAATCGGGAAGAGGATAAACTAGAAAAATTCTACGGAACGAAAGGAGAAGGAAGGACAAGGTTTGGAATGGATGCATTTAGGCAATTTTTAGATGCTAAAAATACCGCTTATAATCTCTCTGCTCCAAAAAAACTCAGGTCACGCGATTGGATGAAAATCCATTACGAATTTAGCAAGGGCAACTCAGGTTGCAAAACTCATACTAGTAGCACTACTTGAAGGAGACGCAGCAGTTGTGACGACCAAACCATTGTAATATTCATCGCCGGAGGTGATGTTCAAATGGTCGGTGTGGGCGTTATAGTCCGTCTTGATGAAAATGAGCTGTTAGAAGACCAGATATATCGACACGGGTCAGCCAAGGTGGATGTAATATAGAAGAGGGGCTCTGTCTCACTTTAGGCTAGTATCTTCCGCGTGAACATGTTATCAGCTTTATGACCATTGGACTTGAGTTATCTCTCAACTTCGCTTCATAGTGTTGGTAAGGGTGCAGACTTAATCGTCTTAGAGGACCTTGAAACACCTTTTCTAACTATGGAACAGCCAAAACTGGATCTATCACACCTTGGTCACTGGAACTTACATGTCACTGCCTTCATGGCGTTTAAAGTTCTCAGAGAGTAGAGGGACAGGCAAAATGAACTGACGAGCAGTGTCGCATGACAGACATCAGTGGGGGACGGAGCGTAGGCTGTGAATGTTATTCGTGTGTACACAATTTTTCGTTTGCCCGGCAAAATGCTATGGATGGCATGGACGGTATGATAACTCTAATTTGTGATTATTTTCTTACGTCCAAGCACATGACTTTGAGGCAGGCGCCATGGTTACCAGAGCATGAGTGTATGATGCATGGCAATTCCACTTCTTAGCTATGGTTGAAGACCTTGCTAAAGAATAGACCAATTTTGGTCTGGTATCTACCATCAAACCGTGGCGAGGGCAGTGAATGAACGCGAAAACTTGTTTGAGAAACGATTGAGACCACCAGTAGCAGTGGGTCAGTGAGCCCTTACACTTATAGTGCGAATAGCTATTTGTCTGCCTTAAAGACCTTAATGTCATTATTATTCGGTTAATTTTGCAATACTTGTTTCATTTTATTAGCAGAAGACGCATAGATTGAACCCAGTGTCAGCATATTAACTGCATTTGTCCTTGTCCTCATGATAATTAGGCACCTTTATGCCCTTTGGTCCTTATTTTTGATCCCCATGCAGCTGGTATACCACACGACTGACAGACCCTGGATCTTCCTGCCCGTTGCACCCTCAACACTTCCCATCACGTTGTCTTGTCGCCTTTCAGCCCTATCCTTTTACACCTCGAATTCATTTTTCTTGTTTACAACCATTCTGCCACTCACGTACACACAACGGACTCTCATTCGCTCTCCATTCTTCTCCACTCTATGCGCTATAGGCCTGTCTTTCATAGTAAACTCACCTAAGTCCCTGGGCTGCCTCCAGTCCCGTTCTTCCCTCTTATAAGTGCCCATTAAGCTATTCTGTCTCCACAAATTCACAGCATGCGAACCAATATCTACGCCTCTCTACTTCTCCCTTTCTTTTCTATGCCAAACAAATCACCAATGGACAACATATACCGCATTGCTATCCTTTGACCTCAAATGCGAGATTTATGACACCTGCTTGTCTAGGTTTACAGCTTATTAGAATCGATCGCGGCGAAAAGAAATAAATGGCATTAAACCCAATCGCATTTGAATGTGATTTGAGTTGAATTCTATTCAATGTGAAGTAGTGGAAGAAATTTAGGTGGAAAGCTCATGTTAGCATCCAAGTTGGGCCTCTGCTTATCTGCATTGTAAGCATATCGATATTGATTGTAGCGGAGTGGAAGCAAGTGATTTCATTAGTAAACTCTAGTTGGATTTTTGCAAGGCAATTTTAAACGCATGGCTTGGAAGAGAAAGAGGTGTCTTTCATCTCTTTCCTTAGGTTAAGAAAGAGCGTTACCATTCTGTAGGTTGGTGTCCGCTGTCTTTCAAAAGTATAGTCAAATGGGCATCCTAACTTGGCTGTCATATTAGTATGGACAATTTCCGCCTTTCCCTCACACAATTAAGGGCCCAAAAAATAAGTGGAAAGGCAGGTACGTATGGCAACTGCCTGAGTCAAATCAAAGTATTTGCTTTTGCATCTAGAAAAGCGTACTGCGATAGTACTACCGTACCTAAGTTAGCAGTAGAACTGTTCAATTTCTAATATTGGCAAACATGACAAGGCTGAAAGGAAACGCATTGCAACCTAACCGACGTAGTTCTGATTTCGCCCATTAAAGCAAATACGGGAAGCAGGATAAAAATGTCTATCTTGTGTGTCAGCACGACCACGCGAAGCGTTGTTAAAATACTCGGCTTCAATCCCGCCTAATATAGAATGCTTAAGGCATAGAAATAAGAAGGAAACTTTCACTTTTATTAGAACTGAGGTGCCCTATTACTTAATCGTAACTTTTGTATCCAGTGGGTGTCTCTAATGCAGGCTCTTCGCGCCTCAGCCCTATTTGTTCGATGACTAGCCTTCAAGGTAATAATATATGACGCAATCAATGTAGTAAGGGCAGCGAGAGCAGAGAATTAGAGCAAGTGACGATTGGTGTTAGCATATAGTGGCAACAGGTCGTGGCTGATGGTATCCCTCGCCGCGTGCGTGAGACAGTTCTCCCGTAAATCAGCAAGGTACGCACTCTATGTAAAGTAGGCAGATTAGGTCTGACCGTGATTAAGTGGCCTACAATGGTAGTTGCGGCATATAGCTGCACTTGATTGTCTATTTAGCACCATAATTGACGAAAATTGAATTTAACTTTTTTTGTTGAGTCGATTTCTTGTGTTAGTTCTCGATTCATGAGGCGAACTGCGGTGGCTTGCGTCAGTGCATAAGGAAGACGTAAGGGGACCAGTGCAAAAACAAAGGGACCATAACGCCCAACACTAACGCAATACAACCGCATCTTATGATGCTTCTTTGCCTCTGCCCTTCCAACCCACGGATTAATTCAGTGTCATCAAAATGACCACATAATTTAATGGTGTAAAGAGCAGACGACCCACAAAGCCTCTCATTTTATTGCAACTCTTTCCGCACCCGCATCCTCCTACCCTCTATCTTACTACTCAGGCTGAATGGCACTTCAAGATAGCTCCAACCAGTGCCCACAAATGCATAGCACGCACAAGTTCACAACTGCGATATTGGTATGAGATCAATACCACATGTGGTGTTTTGTTGCAGTAGAGGCAAAAAATTGACACATTTAAAGTCTTCTTTAAATTTTAAACGACCAAATAGAGTTCTGCTGTCCCTTTTTTTCTTGGCTTCGAATGTTAAATCTAACAAAGAACGATCGCAGCATACATCAGATAGCTTTGAGAGACAAAAACTGAAGTCGTGCAATTTTTAGGTCAGCATACTGCTCAGGAGCATAAAGGAAAAAGCACAACTTAATCTATTTCGGGTTTTTAGGCAAGGATACTCAATATCAAGACTTTTCATGATTTTAAAGCTTATAAGGGCCATAAAACTAATGACTATTTTTTTATGGATGACTAATTACTCGCTTCAGTGGTTTTTGGTTTCGATAATCTCATTGGAGACGTGACCGTTCTGAGTACAGAAATAGATACTTTAGGATGACCAAAAAATTTGCAGTCATTTAAATCCTAAACCAAAATAAATAAGAACAGTATTTAGCGTTGAGTACGGCCTTTCTCTTTTTGATTTTATGGGCACTGCGGCATATTTCAGTGCGAATTCTGAGTTGTACGCGATCTAAGCGGAGGCCGAGTGGAAATCACTACATATCTGCTTGTCAGAGAAGTTCAAAGGCTTTAGCATTTGGGTGAAGCAGCCACACAGTCCACCCTAATGGCAACTCCTAAAGTATTCAATTCTTAAGCCTAAAAAGACCAAAACTCCCACAGCATTAATGTCTCATTATTCCACTTGCGCAAACACCTCCTAAGATCTTCAATGGACTCATTGTGAATTGTGTCCACTGGTAGAGGAATGACCTGGATGCATTAGTACGGTCATCACGCCGTTGCTCCAAATTTGACCGAATGAAATAGTCTGAGATTGACGCAATCTGGGACTCTTGCCAACGGCCTTCAACTGTGCTTTCCTTGCGTTAGTCCTATGATAACTGAGCATTTTGCGCTTCGCTTGCTTTATTCCTTGCTTCTGTGCTTGAATCGCTAACATGCACAAACCGCATAGGTTTCTCTTATGTTTTTTTAGAGATTCCACTTGGATTTCTTAAGCCTCTGTTTAGCCACCCATGGCGATCTCTCCACAATTGCACATGCTATCGTTGTGAAGGTAATTGTAGGTCAATTGGGTGCAAGAGAATTTTTTTCAAAGACTAAATGCTCGCTAAATGCGATTTTGTTAAAAATTATGTGATTTTTGTTTATTCGATTTTGCAGACAGGATACATGTGAGTAACAGCTTGCCTCAAGCGACAATATCATCCTTGCAACCAAAAGAAGGCTATTACCTTCCTTTTAGCGATAAAAAAGCTAGCAATTTAAAGCGGTTTGTCCCTAATTTGCCAATGTTACAGACAGTCCAAAAATTTAAAATATTTTACCTGCGCCATTTAATAAAGTGAAAGCTGTACTTACGATGCTGAAAAGGGTGCTTTGACCTAATTTTGTCGTGACTGTAACTGAAAATCTCCTTGATCAGTATGAACGCGGGGTCCAGCTGAGCTGTATCCAATGTCACCTCTTTAAGAAGCCCAAATGATTAGGTCGTGACGATGTTATCTGATGGACAGCTCAGTCCTGTCACAGTTACCCACCAATCACAAACCGCGATTTTATGAGATAGAGTAAAATCCGTGGAAGGAAGGAACAATTGATGCGTCTTTTTCTAAAGGTGCTGACGTGTCTAGGCAATGAGTGTGATGTGAAAGAATCGATTGTGAGAGTATTTGCAACTATGTAGTCCAGACATATCAGAATAAGCATCGGTTCCGTGGCCTAATGGATAGGGTCCCTGACTACCGACTAGAACACTGTGATTCGAGTCCCGCTGCTTATAGTAGCACCATTTGAGTCGAACAGATCATTGCAACTAGATGGATGGGCATGCTAAAAATGGGAGGTGGGAAGTTACCATGCCTTGTGAGAGGCTTGAATCCTCGACATATATGTTATTCGGATATCGTCCTAACCTACTGACCTGCTTCATCACCGCCGATCTTCTATCCTGATTTTCTCTTCACCCTCTTACTACCAACTCCTTTCTACTACTTTGCCTTTGCACTCGCTTTCTTATATTCACTTCTCATTAGCCTTCCACCCTTCTCCTCTTACTTTTCGCACCTACTCCTGTTACCACCCTCCTTCCTTCGACCAGATTCCATGTTTCACCGTTATGATACATGCGCAGTATTTGACGTGTCACCAGTGGAGTCGCGTATAGCACCAGTGGACATGGAAGGAGTAAAAGATAAATGTTTAGCATTCCCCGAAGTCCAGGGGTCAGAGCACTTGTGAAAAGGTTGAGTTTTGCCTACCTCATCGCCTCGGCTTTACCATGTTTTGTTTCCTTAACAGCTACCCGCTCTAGCATCGTGCACTCACCACATCCACACAGGTGGAGCGAGTGTGTAAGTAGATTGGTGGGTAGCTTATTTAATGCTAGTTTATATTTTGTGGGAAGTAGGTACATAAGGAAGTTAACATTTAATGCTCTTTGTTACATTAAAGTGTAGGCTGTACACTTGGGGTCCAAAGGCACTCCTGGATATAGTAATTCAGAGACGTTAATGATGAGGCTAAGAATGGTTTTCAGTAATCGCCTGCTAGTAGTAACTCCATGATACAGAAAGCATAACACCATTCACAAATTTTTTTCTGCTAAATTATCCATGTCTCACATTCACTTTGGCGAATCTGCTGCAAGCGTCTGTACGCATTTAGTTTTCATTGATTTAGGACAGCGATCGTAAATTTAATGTTTCTTAGTTGACATGAGTCTTGGTTGAATGGTGAGGCGAAATAATCCTGTTTGTGTTTTGCATGGATCTGCCAAAGTTTTGTTAGCTCATGGTCTTACGAACATCTCGTAATTGATGACCGTACCTTATTTTTCATCTAAGGGTTGAGCAGTCTTAGGAAGTAGCAACACTGCTGCGATGCTTGTCTGAATACACTTTTTAAGTGAGAGGCGGCCAGTGATCACGATAAACATATATTCAATGCTATAAACGTGATGTAATATACGTTATTTGACTGATTGTTGTGCTATTCCTCATTATTTGGGCTCAGATTATTCATAAGCACAAATACTTGTACACAACCATACACCTTTTACTTGTGTACGTATGTACGTGGTCGCACACACAGAATTCGATGCGCATGGTGTATCTAAAATTGAAAGGCGCTTATCGTGATGGTCACGAGCCAAATGTGCAAGTTTTAAGATAGAGTTCTTGAATGTGGCGAAGCACCTTGTGTACCTATAGTTGCACATTTTAGTGCAGAGTTTATTGAGCTGGGTGAAAACTTGCAAGAGAGTATGTGATGAATTCAATGGATTAGCAAAAGAACCTTCTGGATCTGTCCTCAGCATTACATGTGAGTAAAACCCAGAGGAGCGTAAGTCGCGTGCGGGGCTAAGATTTTGAATAATGAGCTCCTGTGGTTAAATTTCATTGCAAATCAAATACTTATCTCTTCGTCGTGTACTCTAGCTAAAGAGCTACTAAAAATTTAGTTTACATGTAAGGGATGACAGGCCGCTTGTCAAGAAAATCTTTAATTTGTTGATTCAAGCATGTAATCTACTGCAGTGACCACATCGGTTGTTTACTCAGAAGACTTCTGCGCCTTAGAAGCGCGCTTCTTGCTTTTGGGTAAATAAGATGCTCATGCAAAGAATAAAGCCTGTTTTTAAGTGATGCAGCTTGCCGCACATCACTAGAGCGTGCCAAACTCACCCACTTACTTGATTATGACCCTAAATTCCTAGTTTATCCCACAGCATAGTGTATGTAAGCAGCATTAAGACACGCGGTAATTTCGATAGCAACTATGAAGAAGAGTTGTCGATTTGGCAACCACAAAGTCAACTGTAAATAAATCTCTTTCCTTTCTTTCACTACTTTGCTTTCAAATACTTAGCCTCACACACCTGTTCATCCAGGACAACGCAACAGCAAAGGCGGTGCTCATAAGATATCTAATTGTGTGCCGCAGTCACTCCCACTGCCAAGTTTAAAAAGGATCCCACTCTTTTTTTGCGGAACGAAGTAATTTTGACGTGAAAAAGAGCGTACAGTGTTGCATCTATTTTATTAACAACCCCTATAATTGTCCGCTCAATTTTAGACCTTGGCTGAGGTTGGGTTGCACAAAAATGCCAGCCTCATTGGCATGATGCCGCTCTCGATTGACTCAGGACACTTTGCTCTCATCTTTGTCTCATTTTTGTCAACGTTGGCACTTTTATTAAGTGCTTTCTGAGCTGACTGGTTAGCCAATTGTTGACTTTTGCTCACTATCATTCCTTTGCAGCTGCCTCACTGATCCTATTAAAACTAGTTTCTGGAGTGGCTGTCGGTTATGTTGTGCGTCTTTGCTTTAGCGATTTCCAAGTATATCGATGGTATAGGCATTGACGGATGCTAGGAATAGGAGAAAAAGTTTGATCCTGTCTACCTAAATGCTAAGATCGCTTCAGCATCAAAAATGCGTGCAGTGACCATTAGCGCATGTGATCACCTGAGTTCGCATTAATGCGTGCACAACCGAGCAAAGTCTCTAGCCTAAATGAAATCGCTGAAAGGACCTGACTATTGAGCGTTGCTTGAAAGGTCAAAAACTCAACTGGTGACCACAATTTGCAGCTTGACTGGTGGGATCGTCGACGGTATAACTACTGCAGCACTCTCATCGATCTGATATAAAGAGATTAGATTCTGCGATTTCTCGTTTACGAATGTTGGGTCATGAGCTCCAATGTCAATACTGCTTGTTGTCAAGTTCGACATAAATTTCCCGTAAGAGCAGTCGGAATGTGGTGGAAGAGTGGAAGGGATTCGATGAGCAGAGAAACGCGTTCCGATCCTACCCAACACTGACTTCAACCAAAGTAGTTTTTTGCTGTACAGTGCTGTATAACAGTCGGACGAACCGCTCACGATTCGGTTTACCCAGGATTAATAATAATTATCATTAACACCGTTTTCTTTTAGACACATAGCAATTACCGCTAACTCACTAGGTCCTGTGATACTGCATCACTAAATAGCAGCAAAAATCTGAATGTGTCATCAACTATTTTGTGCAGGCTCCATTAATGCATGTCAATGTATTTAGAGACCATTGGCCTTAGTGAGCAGCTACTCGCTGATAATTTGTGCGAGGTATGCAAGGACAAAGATAAGGGAACGAACGGGAGATAAAAGAATTCGTTTCTGACAAGATGGGTCGGTGAAGAAGTTTTCGAGTCAATGGGCTGAATTAATGCTGTTCTGTTTCCCATTCGCATGGAATAAATCGTCTCTTTCATGCACCAAGAAGTGTGTTTGCAGTCCTCTTGATGTGATCTATAACAGCTGCATGTCAGACCGGAGGACGACAGTTAACGAAGCTAATGCACAGTAGATTATGCGATACTTACTGTTGCTACGTGGTGACAGTAGCCTACATTTCTGTTTGATTGTGACAACGCTGTCTCGGGGCCATTACCTTACTATCATTTGCAATGCAGTTTCGTTGTCTGCAGTGCAGTAGAGGTTCTTCATTATCTAATAATATTTCTTTGCAGGAAACAAGCAACTAGTATTTGTGATTTTGACCACACGATTCCACCCTTAACTTGCTTTAGCATATGGAGTGATGCTCAAAGCAGACGTTAACTCTTACGCGAACCACTTGCTTACTTTGTTTCACAGCTTTGTAATATTTACAAATGTAAGCTCACAGGCTTTTAGTGGAACATGCTAAGATGTAAAAGTACTTGACAGGAGTGCATGTGTCAGCCAATTTCATGCTCCATAATTCGATTGGAGACAGGAAAGTGGAACGTGTGCAGGAAAAATGTAGAAAATTCGTTAACATTCGAGTACCAGTATCCCTCCCAAGAGATGATGTCTTTGCCTGTACGATTGCAGTACACACTTGGTATTGTAGTCACCTTTCTGTGGTGCTTGCCGCCTTTGCCTTGACCATTACATTCACCCTGTATACAACAGCTACGCTGAATGGACGTAAGTGGGAGCAGGATCAGAGTTCCGTTAATGGATAGGCTATGCCAACCGCAATGCTATTTACATCTCTGTGCATAGACGCCCTCATTTCATACGATTTGGAGGATGTACTGCCTCAGTCACGGTCCAACTCTTTTCTAACGGTTTCTCTCAAAGTGGGGCCACAGGTTGCATGCTGACTTGCTTGACTGCTGGCACAACTGCTCTTCGATAGAACCACCGCAGTCCCAGTGACCAATGCAATGACCGACTGAATAGGTGAGAAGGCCCTAAGGAGGGATTATTAGCAATCGGCCTTTTTAAAAGTTATTTTTTTCTGAAATGGCGCGAATCAAAGGGCCTCACGAAACTATTCGATGGGTAGTAGGGATGATAACATGCACGAAAGTAAGGGCGTATTTAACGAAAGCCTATGACTTAGACCTATTAGGAGGATTACTTATTTTGGCAGGCGATTTGAATCCGCATGCCTTGCTGGCACGATAATGATTGACAAGTTTGGTAGTGCCCTTTAAGGCCAGTGCAGAAAGTCTGACTGGTTGACACCATCATCACAGATGGTAGATTCTCAAGGCGCGCATACACTTTAGGTTATCCCACCAAATGCTTGTGGGCTGATAAGATTTAGCAACCTCGGTTCATTCCGACTTTTCCTTCTGCTACGATGACTCGACTTGATCAATCGAAGTCATGTGCGTACAAGCCTTTACTGAACAAGAGTCTAGGCATAGTCATGCACTGTATCGCTTTTCTTCACCATAACAAGAATGCAAATAATCCGTGCAAATTAAAAATGGAGTGCTTATTACTGGATTGAGGCTCAGTAGTCAATGCAGGAAAAAGTTATGTGGAATGGTACTTTAGGAAGGATTTGTTGGAGATCATAACAGGAAGCATCTGAAAGCAAGGACTGAATATTGAATGCTGAATGCGTCCTGCAGCATGCTAGAGCTAAGCCGATTCTTATGTGCTTTAAATTGCTCCGCATTATCAAAAGGACCTGTCTTTGGTTTTCTTTTCCGGATGTTGCTCCTTCAGCTGAACGCCTTTTAGCCATCAAGAGACATCTGTGTTCTACCACGAGATGTCTGCCTTAATATGGGGGAAGGATATGGACAAAAGGTGACAAAAATGAAGCGTCGAAAGCGAGCGGTTGAAAACTTACAAAATGAGGAGGTGAAATTAATAATCAATCATCTTTCTTGCAGCCTTTTAAGGATACGAGGAGGAATCGCCCATTTGTAAGTAGGCTCTACTGGGTTTGTAGGAATGCCTCGGTAAGGTATGCCGGTGGAAGTGAAAGATGAATGCCATTCAGGAGGATGTCCCTGGGGACAGCGTTAACTACTCTGCCAATAATACTGCCAAATAATAGTTGTCTTGACCAAAACTAGCGTTTGTTATTCTGACTGGCCCACCATCTAAGTGAGAACCGCTCTTAAAGGGAATTCGGCATGGACTACCACTTTTCTAATCTGGCAAGTGTTATCAAGCTCTGCACTTCTAGTAAAATGCACCCCAATATTTCTGCCGTTTGTGAACTCTATCCTACTGTCACCTGAAATGAACTGAAAAAACCCACTAAAGAGCAAGTAGCACTCCAGGCTAAAATTTTAGCACACTTACCAAATCATCGTAACGCCGCCTTTTTACTTTGAAACCGGTGGATCGCCTAATTTAATCAATGGTACGGATATTGGTGAGAGTGAGGGTAGCTTGAGTTCTGTTGCGCATTTCTGCCTTAACTATTTAGCTGAGCATCAAACTTGTGTAGGCGAAGACCGTCTTTCTTCCTTATTTACCTCCTTGGAGAGGTACATCACCCACGGCTACATCACTGGCGTATGTACCCATTACAAAGGGTAGTGCGTTGGCCTCGAAGTTAGGTAAAGCATGGATCTGTGCGGAGTAGATTCTTTGCGTTGGCTCATTATACACTTCGTCATGCTCGTCCTCCCACTGTAAATTCTCTTATCGCCCGCTTTGCGGTTGTTTTAAGTGGAGGATAGCAATTCTATCTAGGACTTTAGCAGGGCAAATGCGGTAACTGGCCAAGCCTACGCGCTTTGTACGGATTTTGGTGATTAACATATGAGGTAATGAGACTATTTGCCATGAGAAGTTGACGAGTTGGTAAAGAAAATGGCACTTCTTTGGTTTTAAGGCTAGCCCTGCACCTCGCAGACGATTTGGCACTAATTCAAGTTTGACTCTGTGCTCTTGGATGTTATCGAGGCAGAGTATGTGGTATATTGGAAAAGTACCAACTAGTGCTATCTGCATCAAACGTTTGTAGTCAGATGCAACATTACAGAGTCCGGAGGGCATTGTCTGGAAATCACAAAGCCCGTCTTAGCATCTGTTTCCACCACTTTTAATCACAAGTGAGGAGCAACATGCGATCCATTAATCGCTTACAAGGGGTAACAGGGTTGCTTTTTTCTTATTTACGGATTCAACTTCCCATTGTAGGTGCTACCAGAAAGGCCACTAAGAACCTCGAAGATACTACAACCGTTCGCCTCGGATAGGAGAAGCAACGGTGTGCGCCTGGGTGGTTGCCAAACGAGTCTGACTTCTCTCGTGTTTAATTTACGTTTGAATTTGTTCTTCCCAGTTTCGCTCCTTGTCACGGAAATATTGTCGCCCACTTGGCAAGGCGCAAAGTCTCTTCCTTTTCCTTCTTACCGTGAAGTATCAGTAATTCCTTCCGAAGGTCTCCTATAAGTATTTTGCCAAATATGGTAAGCCACCACTAAACTAACACTTTTTGGAGTTTCGCAAATCAAATTCACGTAGCAATAGGAGCAGAACAAGGAAGAGCCCCTTGTAAAAATGATTATGATTAAATACCTCCACTTACTATCACGATTTAAAGTTATAGCCACTCAATTACTTTGTGACACTAGAACCAAGGAATCGGGATGTAGGAGGAGAAATTGCATGTGGTGTACAGACTGACACAAAGCGAATGCAGTTAAGGGAACAGGAAATGCGAATTTAACTCTGGTGTGTAAATTGCTATTATGCGATTGCAGTTGAAGTGGCGAGAGAGGAGAATTAACCTGATGCGTATCGCCTTGCACCTTGCATCATGCAGGATCGTGGGGAAGATTGATACACTAACGGCAACTTCTTTGCTTCTGCCAATTCAATTGCAGTCACATGATGTAAGTCGACATACTAACTACAAATTCTATGCTCTCGGACATCAACTGCAGGCACATCATTAAAATCGGCACAACCTAAAACTCTGTGCTCTCGCCGCTTTATAATAATAATAAATCTTCTATGCTCTCGCTACTTATGCCGCAATCACATGATGATGGCGCACAAATCTATTTTCATGCCGTAGCCCTACCTGCGCATTATGAATCTTTGCATTTTCACCTCAATTTCTCGTGGACTTAGTAGAAACCCAACTTTACAAACAACACTGGCCAGCTTGAAAAAGCAGCAGTAAATATAAAATTTGCATGTAATTTTATATCCTTTAAGGATAAGATAGCACTGCTTGCTTAGTTGCTAAAATGCTATTAGAACGCGGAGAAGCTGTAGTCGCGTGTTTGGTTAAACTTCGAGCTACATAGGCATGTGATTCCAGTTCACTGGGAATGCTTGCCGCTTCATGTCGTTCTTCAAATTATATTCTCTCTTACGAACTTAGTTTTTAACATAAAGGATGAGATTTTGTTAACCAAAATTAATCCATCTCCTTCTACTTCCTTGCTCTTAGGTACTCTGTCTCTTCCAATAATTTTTCACATGCAACAGAAGAACAAAGATTGTGTGCGAAAAATATTAACTTAGTGCCCCGCAGTGGTCCGGTCACCGTCAATGATAATCTCTGATTTAGTAATAAGAATTCGATACCAAGAGTAAAGGCGTGATGTTAATGCGCAATATTGCAGCACTTCCATCCACTTCATCTATAAAAGCCTGCGCTAGATTTTGAATTGTGTCCGCAATGCAATCGATTCACTGAGTACACAAATGCGTGCCGCAACTGAGGTCAGTTTCTTCAGTAGTATCAGCTTCATTGCCAACTCGCAACATCATTACTTGACTCGGGACCCTCTACTTGCAATTTTATCCGGCTGTCGTCGACTTTGTCACTTTTTCTGTTTACTATTGCAGGATTTCGCTAGCGAACCAAATATCGAATTTTGTTTGTTATTAGTCCATTGTGCCTGCTCCATTGTTCCTATTAATAAGATACAGTACAGGCTGTGCCTTAGAAACTTTGGCATTTCAATGTTTCAGATTCGTTGTCAATTTAACGCCTTTTTTTGGCCCAATGCTAGATATTTTATCAAATCCCTTTACTATCCTGATTTCCAAGCAACTTTAGAGGATGCATCAACAAATTCGAGGAAACTTGAGATTTTTTGCAGGTGGTTTCGGTAAATAATTAGTGCCATTGAGTGCTGCAAATAAAACAAGTCAAGTTCACACAAACACATTCATTTGAGCAAAAGCCTTGGCTAAAATGAACTCGTATAGTTAAATCCTGCGATTTAGACTCCCGTGCATCGACAAAGTGAAGCATTGAGTAGTGACAGCAATAGGAATCCTTATATATTGCACCCACAATTAAATGCGGTGAGAACGAGAGTAAGCACGTGCCAAGTAACAGTTGACTATACCCCTTAAGATCACGCTTTCTTAAGTTATGCAATAAATGGTTTGCACAACTTGCAGCGCAACTAGGGAGAGGCAGCGGATCTGATGGCATTATCACCGATTTGGCGCAGGTTACATTAGTATGTGCCAGCAGTGTGAGATCATTGGTTGATCTTGCCATGCAAGTCGCTGGGTCCCCAGTACCACGAATTAAGGGATTGATGTAACTGCTCCACTGAGGTGAGAATGAATTGCAAAGATTGTCAATAGGACGGTAGAACGGCTGACAGGTATAACTCATAGGTAAACGCTGCCAAATATAATGAAAATCGCTAGAAAGTTGACTTTATTAAAATCGTGCTTTAAGTGAGCTTAAAAAGGATGAATGACTAGGAAAATATAGCCGAATTCACAGAGGTCGTATAGAGGTAGAAGTGTCTGATGATATTGAAGGAAGCGATTCATTAAAACATCACTACGGAGAACTTAACAGTGCTTAGCACGAAATGGCGTACTTTAATTTTGCCCAGGATTTGATTGGCGATTGTGTTACACGTAGCATAATGCAATACGCTCCGCTATTAGATAGATGTTTAGACAAATAGGACCGAGGTAAGCAAAGGAGGATGCATTAAGCGTTGAGAGCATTTCAAGTTATTGCTCCTTTAGTTTTCACAGTCTTCAGCTTAAAAAAAATAACTCATCTCAAGCATGAATTCGTCTTTACTGAAAAACAAGCAGTCTGATTCAGTTTTTAATAAAAGTTCTATTTTTTATGATATCCTGACGCTACAAATTGCGAAAGCTGAAACTGCTATCCAACATAGTCTGTAAATATGTTAGACGCGCCGACAAATGTGCAATTTTTTAACATTTGCATGAGCTAAAATTACAGATCTGCACTGAATTATTGGCTGATGGGAGCAGGACTATCCCGACTAGGTTGCAGAATAGGAACCGAGTACGATCGTCTAAATGTGTAAAGCAAAAAAGGAATGCTAGGCAAGGAAAAGGAAGGAGAAACAATTACATTAACGGACAAGCTGCTCGAATGCGAAGCGATATCGCAGTGTCACTAAAAGCATTCTATACATCCCTATACATTAACTTATTTACCCACTTGCGCACTCGTTCGGCTTGTCTGTGAAGATGCCTTGTGAACTTAAATCCAAGCACAAAGTCCAACAAGCTTGTTAATAACTTAGTGCTACTATGATACTTCAGCCTCATTTAGATGCATACCCAACAACTTTTTCAAATTAAAGTAATTGCGATATTCTGCTGTTTATGATGAGCAGTTATTTCTTTAATGTTAAGCGAATAAGGCGTCAGGGGAGGTGATTGGAACTGCATCGGTAAATAAACGCGGTACCGCTGCCCTTTTCCTTTCTAAGCAGACAATGCCGAAGAGATGATAAGACATTTTTGGATGGAGAACGACATAAACGTGTACTATGCAAACATGGAAACGACTTATTTGCAATAACAATACATGGCACATAAATATCCATGAAGTACAAATAGGACAAAGTTTTCATCACTTCATAGCGGTTGGAAGTGTAGATATCTGCATACCACAGAGCCTGCAGGTGAATTATGCATTAGGACCGATCAATGTTGCACTGATAAAACATACGTGGATTGATAATTAAATAGTATGTAGGTGCAATCGATGGAGCATAATATGAAAGTGGTATTGTAAAGTAAACCAAGTCCCCTGGTGCATCGAGCGGCGAGCTAGCATGGTCAAAACTAGTGAATTTATCCTGCGCGTAGGTGGGCTTGTAGTCATAGGAGTCGAGGGACTTCAGCGTAGATAGATCAGAGTAGATGGAATAAAAGTTGAATGCGCTGCCATGCGGTGTGGCATAGGAGAAGGAAGATGAAGGTAATGGCGGTGTTGAAGGGAAGGTGTAGCTCAGAATATTGGACGAATGTGCCTTGGGTGCAGATGATGAGACGGTGGAGTGGGGGACGCAAATCGAAGTAGGCCTTGAATGAAGTGCTTTGCGCTGGTGCCTTTTCGACTTTTGATGTACACGTTTGTGTCGGATTCTATCTACTCCCGACCTTGGTCTATAATGTGCAAATTAAAGAGGATTTTAAAATGACCAGCACCAAAAGAGGTTCATATATGAGTCAAAATCTACCTAATGTCCCTCTTTGGAGGTGTCTGCCAACGCAAGCAACCCGTGTGCATCTCCAGTCACAAGATTTGCAAAGTAGCTAACGCAAAAACAACTCGATGAACATAGACGAAGCGACTTGACTAAAAATCACAACTCCTGGCCATGTAATCATTAATTTATTCAACTACTTCAGATTATTTGATTGCGTCATGTTCACACATCTTTCGTAGTATCTGGTCACCGCTGCAAGGACTTGGTGACATTTTGGCGTGGGCCAAACGCGATTACTCTAAATTGTTCGCATCATACCCATGGAACTGAGTATTACTACTTCTCCTTAGTCCATTCGAGAACACAAGTTTTGTCTTTACAGCATTTTGGTTGCTGCACATCTCTTTATCCCTTCCAAAATTGATGCTGAGGCAGAGCTTCAGTCAAAACATGCAGATCATTTGTCTGCACTGCCGAACTAGCTTTGACCTTCTTTACAGCTCTTATGGCCTCAATATTAAAACTCTTGGTTCCCAAAGCACCGGATCTCAGCATGCGTCTTGTTAATTCTATTATCAATCCCAATGTATCATGTTTCATTGGTTACTACTTAAAGTCGCTCAGAATACACGAAATTTGAGCAGCGACACTACACCCCCGCTGAGTCAGATTCGTCTCAAATAACCTATTTTTCCACTATTTCACTCTCCTCGGGTATCAAAAATGTTTCCTACGAGAAAAATGATGGACAAAATAGTCCCTTATCAAATTGACTCATTTTCTTGCCCAAACTTTACATTCGTGTCATTTTGAAGTACCGCCAAATGGAGTCGCATGCAGTAAATCTGAGTGAAAATTTTTGAGCCAATTTGATTTACGCAGCGTTTTCTATGAAGTACACAGTGATGCTTGCTTATCTGCATAATCTAAACGTCAAAAGTACTAGATTAACTTTTAGGATATTTTAAGCTGCGAAACGTTACGTATTTTCCCTGTAATTAACTCACCACATCTACATTCTCCTCCTTCTCCCCCTTCCTATCCCGATCTGGCTTCATCACTGTGTGGTTGATGTTTTGTCTTTTAGTGGTGATGGCGGTGCGAGAGAATCAGGTCCCATACAGTAAGGTAGTATGTACCGCCAAACTACCTGCTCATCCAATCCCGACCTCTGGCTCGTCGCAACCATGTTTTGTTTGGAAAATTTCGCCACCACTAGACGTAGAAGCACTGGCCTAGCAACAACAATCCTCTTCAATGTGCTTGTGCGTACGGTGTAGACGCTCTTTACATACACTTGGTGCTGCAACAGAGACTCGACGAGAATGCAGGAGTGCATGGAAAGATGCGAGGACATCCGAACCCGACTTTAGTTCCATTCGCGACTCAAAGTTTCGGTGGGACTAAAAGTCCAATGACGCTTTAAAGCTAAAACGCATTCCTCCCTTATTTATTTCTTCTAAAACATCCTCACGTCAAAGAGTAGCTTCGCTGATGGGTCTCCATCATCATCATCATCATCATTGAAAGCAAAATCACTTTCCACAAATAGGAGTTTGAGTGAGTTGAAGCGTTTCGTCTTGCGCACAATCCGTCTAAGTTGACCGCAATCGGTGAGGCTGCGCGATTGTGCTTACCTGTAGACAAGCACAATCGCCAAGTATATGAGGTCAGCATTGAACAATCCGAGTACGTTTATCAGTAGAATAACCTCTACTAGCTCTAAAAGAGGTGTACAAAAGGATGAGAGACGTCTTTGGCAGCGCTACAGATTTACGGTTTACATACCAAATCCTAAAGGTGCGAATAAGTGGCATGTGCGTTGAGGTCCCTCCATCTCCAGGCCAATTCATCGCAATCCTTGACTGGGGCAGCATTAGTGGATGAGAAAAACTTTAATGGGATTGAAGATGTCTGTATACCTCTCTACTCGGGCTCCAACCTCAGCCAGGTCAGTGACGTTGGATTTGAGGGAGAAGAGAAGAAGATCGAAAATGCCTTGCGAGACATCACCATCACCAATACGGTAATGGAGGGCAGTGTGGGCACTTGGATGTGTTGGAGGGTGCGCAGTGGTTGGAAGAGACTGGCAGAGGAGGTGATATTGCCACCGCCCTCTTGCAGGTGAATTTGGACCAGTGGCATTGCTAATGCTGCCCCACTAGCCACTGAGAGGTTGATTCGCTGCCGACAAGCAAACAAACTAATCAGTGCACCATTAAATCTTCTCGTTTCTGGTATTTTTGTATTGCTGAGTTGTTTGTTTCTGAGTTTGGGATTTCTTTTAGCTACTAAGGATGACGCATAAGATTTGTTTGCTTACTGAACTTTAATTGACATCTCCGCCTAATAACCATGTCATGCAACCGCTTTTGGGCACATTAGATAATGCGCGGAGTCTGCGTCGCAACAAAGTAGAATTTCGTTCTAACAAATTACAAACTACACAAGGTTTCGCTTAATGTGATAGACCTTTAGGTGTTTGAGCTTCCGAGCTTAAGTTCGCAAGCAATTTATGATCCTTGTGCTCCGTTACGGCCCCAGCACTTCTCTCGAGAGGTCACACCACAAGTATGAAAGAGGGCACCCATTTGAAACGAGTTTTACTCACATCGGTCTGGTTTCGTTGATACTTTGCGGTAGAGGGTTTCAAAGTTGGATTAACAGGCCAATGAGTCATGATATGCAAAGGTCAATTTAGGATGTCACACTGCGCGTTTTTGGTAGTGATTTAGGTAGATCCAGTCATTCTCTATCATTGTCAGATAGTGTTATTTTGATATCAGTCCCGTCCTTGGTGATGGCAGCACCTCTTGCACTAGTTTTCAGTCCAACGGTAGGCAACTTATCCATGCATTCATTTAGCCGTCTACTCCTACTTTAGTTACCAAATGAATCAACAAAGTCAATCGTCGTTAAAGAAGACAATTTAGAGGGTAAAAGTAGCTTTTCCTTGAACTTTGGACACAGCAAAAGTAGGGAAAACAAGATGCGAATTTGTTCTCAGTCAGCAAACGCGTAGCTGTACACGTTCAAGTAGGCATCAAGTCAGATAGCACTTATGAGCTGTTATTGTAGAGGTTCAAACAGCGACATTAAGTAAATATTAATGACGTTAAAGTTTTTGAGGCAAACAGAGCTGTTTACACCATAAGTGTAAGGACTCACTGATTTACCACCACTGGTGGTTCCGATCGCTTCTCAAACAAGTTTTCGTGCCCATTGACTACCCTCCTCACGTTTTGATTGCAGTACCAGACTAAGATTGGTCTATTCTTTAGCAAGGCTCTATATCACAACTAAAACCGGAATTGTCATGCATCACACACTCATGCTCTGGTAACCATGGCGCCTGCCTCAAAGTCATGTGCTTGGACATAAGTGAATAATCACAAATCAGGGTTATCATGCCGTCCATATCACCCATGGCATTTTTACTAGGCACACAAAAATGTATGTGCATGCGAATAACTTACAGCCTGCACTTCGTCGCCCACTGATATCTGTCATGCAACATTCCTCGCCAATTCTGTTCTCATGTCTCACCACTCTCGGAGAACCTTAAACGCTATAAAGACCAAGGCATACAAGTCCTAGTGACCAAGGAACAATAGGGCCAGTTTTGATTGTTCCATGGTTAGAAAAAAAGTGTTTCAAGGTCCTTTGAGACGACGAAATCCGCTTCTTCGCCAACACTACGGAGCGGGGTTGAGGAAATCCGCAAGCTCAACGGTCATAAGGCTGACAACGTTTTCATGCAAGCTTTACTAACATAAAGCGAGACAGAGCCCATCCTTTATATTGCATCCGCCTCGACTAACCCATGTCGATATACCAGGTCTTCAAAGGATTCATTTCTATCAAGACGAACTATAACGCTCAAACTGACCATTTGGACATCAACTCCGGTAATGACTGTCACCATGGCATGATCGTCGCAACTGCTGTCCCCTTCAAGTAGTTCCCTTAGATAGATTCCCGCAAACTAAGTTGCCCTCACAAAATTTCTGATGAAAATTCATCCAATCATGTGACTTGAGTGTCGTGATGCGGACAGATAAAAGGTCGTATTTTTAGCATCTGCAAATTGTTTAAATGTATCCTAATCCAAGCCTTGTGTTTCTTTTCCTTCTCTTCTCCCCCCATTCCGTAGAACATTTCGCTTACCCTCCTCCCGTTCACCAAGTCCTCTTACTTCCTTTAACTTTACCTGTCACTTTCTTCGGCTTTGTACTCTTATACTTGTTAAAGCAGCACTTAAATGCCTTTATTGTTTTCATTTGTTTAAAGAGATTAAATGCAAAAGCCTGCCCTGTTGGAAATTTTCGGCGTTCAATGGTAGGCAGCATGCTTAACCTCTTTTAAATGGGCAGACCTGTCAAACTGCAGTTCATGCTACACGTATCACATTTAACAAAGCGCAAGTGATGATGGACGTTGGCATTAATGTTAAGTGAACTAATATCTTTTTTTCCTTTTTGGGCATCTTTGCCACCTGAGGTAGTTCATTTTTTATCATTTTACAAACAGGAACGGATCGCAAAGGTAGCAAATTCGATGTTAATTGAAATCCTTCGTGTCTGCAAGACGAAAGTATTGTCCGTGGATAAATGGTAAAGAAGCGGAGGCCACAGCTCTTACTTTAACGGAGTTGGGGATGATATATATTAAAAGAAAAGTGTTGCTGAATTATTCGTTCATATTTCCACCTCCTTACCTTCCCATCTCTGCTTGAAGCCACTTGCGACCATGCGACTCTTCGCCCACTTGATGTCGTACAGCTACTGACCATCTGGACTGTTCATCTGTTTGAAACCTTACTACCAATTCAGGTGCCACATTGAAGTTCTAGCCTAGATTGTTACTGGCGCAGCCTAAAATCAGGTTCCTGCATTGACTTGACTCAGTTGCGACTTGAGAGTGGTCCTAGCTTGTCAAAGTAGACGCGCTTTAGTGTTTGTAGATGCATAGTTAATACTTGATGGAAGTGCCTCCTTCTACTAAATGACGAGACTCATTCTGTAGCCAGTATCCCATTCAGCTAATAAACCGCAATGCCAAACCATAATCAGGCAGTCAAAGGGTTGACTCTATAGCTGTTGCCTGCTTTCTCATCTTTTGCCTTACAGAAGAAACGTGAAAGCTCAATCACCTTCTTCGGACCCTTCCAAAATGTTCTCTATGTAAGCATCAACAATGATAGGCAAAGCGTGAACGGATTTGTCCTGGACGACGTCCTCAGCCAAACCCAGAAAATGGAAGCGGCTGTTGAAGTTGGCTACACATGCTTGCCATTGTGATTTTGTCCTAGCTCACTAGAATAGTCTTTTGCAACCTGAAATCCCTACGCTTCTGCCGACATTTGTTTACCATCGTGTTCATTCCTGCGAACATCTTTGGGGACTCCCCTGATGTGGGCAGACTTGCCTTAACTTCATGCCATCAACTTTATCATTATATTCTTTACTTAACATATGTTAAACGCTCTTACCTCGGATTTGAAGCAAGCTTGAGTCCATGCATTAGGCATCAGTAAACAAAAGGAATATTAGGGAAGCATAGTTGCGGCAGGAACCCATTTCTGTGTAAGAGTTCGACACTGTACGTGAAGGATTTCCCTCTGCACTGACAAAATTCATTGGATTTTTCCACTTGTCGGTAGGAATGTAGCTCTGCGCGCAAGATTTCAGGACCTATACTTTGCTCTGTGAGTTTGCGATGGAGAGGATGTCAGCAGAATTAGTGAATTCCTTAGCAAAGGACAAAAGTTCAGACTAGGAATGTAAGTGGTTCTTTTTGAGTTAATATAGAACTACCCACCACTAAAGGTAGATTTCCTCTAAGGTAAGCGCTCGTCTTTGGAAAAGTGTTAAGTGCCAAGTCGTAAGGTAAAGTAATCTACTTTTGCCAGCCGAATTCATAAACGATGAAAAGGATTGTAAATTACCATACACCTTTCTCAACTTGACGTCGCAAATGTGCGAAACCTAGTTTCCAAGGCTTTTACAGAAAACGATTTCAATGAGCGGTACAGCTCTTAACGATTTGCGATACTGAAAACTGCAAAATAGTTATAGATTGTATGTGGTCCGGGTACAGAATTTGCCTGGTGATCTATGGGTTAAGAGCACAATGAATGCATTTTATCCTTATTAGTTATCATTATTTTATAACTTATTATTACCATCTTAGTCATAGTTGGGACTGTCCCTGCCTTCTTTTCTCATGCAAATCTTGAGTAAAGATAAAATTTGTTTATGTAATTTTATTTTTGACTCGCTGTAAACCTTCATAGCAACCATATCGTTCTTTCACACAATAGTTGTGTCATCGTAATGACGTTGCTTACACTCGATTTCCTTTATAGTAGAGCCTCAGTGCTAAGTTTATAAGGGACTTTTAAAACCGTGGAATTGAATCAGGTTGAAGAAAAGCACTCTGGTGTATTTTGCATGTGAAACGACAATCACGTGCTAGATTGGCACGCCTATTCCCATTAAAATATAGCCTCAGTTTAATTAAATTTGTCTCGCTTGGTATGACACAAACGCTCTCCTTTGCTTTTGTGCACAGAGGCCATGCGATCGCCCCCTACCATCGAGTCCCCGCCGTCACCAGCGGAATGCTGCGCTCCAAAGAATGAGACTTTCGTCCCCTCACCTCTGCATGCATTCATTTTCTCACATCCCCATGTTGCTCCTCTGCCCACTAACTTCGCCAATGCCTGGGAGTGTAGATGGAATTCCATGCGGTACCTGATAATTTGCCGTAAAATCGCTAACGAACTGATGACAGGTAACATTGTCTTTAGCATGTCTTAAATTAAATTGGTATTACTCTCAGTCTTTCCATTCTTTAACAATGATTCGTCTACTTCGAGTGGAGTCACCTGCTTGTAGTTTAAACAGTTCTAACGAAATCACACCTTGTCATACATAATTAAATTTGGCATATTTTAGACCAGTATATTGGACAATGAGTGTAAAGTGCATTCAAAACAACAGAATGCAGTTATTTTTTGATGCTCTTAATAATATAGCGGTGAAAATAAATGAGTTCTTTTACCAAACAATCAAAATTGCGCTAGCTTCCAATTAGTAAACACCAAAGCTTATAGCCGACCGCCAAAATGAGGTGTGTCAAAAGGCGATGGCGATGCTAGGTTTAAGTTCACGGATGATTGGTTAGCAGTGGATCTGTGAAGGATCATCATCTCTATAAGCTTATTGCAACCCCCTATTTTGCAGAGAGGCACAGATACCCTTTTTACTGGACGCTGAGTCTGGTGAGAAGGGTTAAATTTGGATGGGTTTCAATAAAAGCGCTGCTCTCGAGGTCACTAGCACTAGGTTCAAAAATCTTAAGAACATTTCTAGGACGTCCCTTTCATCAAACATCTTCCTCATTCGACTTGCGCAAACAACTTCTCTGTGGGACGAAAAATAGTTGGTGTCGATGCAAATTTTAAGTCAGCAAAACTAGGATTTTGCGAAAACAAAACAAGTAAATTTGGGTCATTATAACCCGCAGCATGCACTGTAGGTATCACTGGCCTCGATGACAGACAAGCAAATGACGGATCCGCATTTATGCACTCTCAGGCTCACACTAAGAAGCAGTTGAACAGTCTTCTCCTTATATGCTCATCTCTCTCCTAAGTGAGACTGTACTCTGAGCACTGAAATGCTGCCTCCTCCGCATGGAACAAAGTGACTCGCCATAGGGGGCGATACAATGAAAGTGGCTACGGGTGAGTGGATGGTGAGCATGGGATTCAACAATTTTAGTAGTCACTATCGGATGGTCGCTGTCATCATTCAATGAATATCTTTAGGGAGAACATATCAGATAGTAGACTAATGACGTATAGCTACGCTGCTTCCACACATTGGTCATATAACATTCATCGCCCTACCATGGCCCACTGTGAATTTTTGGAAGGATTGGAGTGCTATACATGTGGCAAATAAATTGGCATCAACCAAGAATTTGACTCCATTTCCTGACAAACGCTAGTGATAACCAGTATGGTACGAATTGTATGCAATGGTAAAAAACAAGGCAGAAATGAGGAACGTTACTAATTGCGACTTTGTTGCACTTAAAAAACCGCACAATGTTCGGTGACCCTCGTCAAATGTTAGACTTTCTCTGTTATTCTGCGCAGCCGAATATTTCGAGAACTGCTGAACTGACTTGCAAATATGTGAGAGTATATTCTACCATGGCCTTAAAAGAGGGTACACTGCCGTATATAGCCATTGGATGTTTTATAAATATCATGCATGAGAGCTGCAGAAGATACCAAGCATGTGATGCTCACATCGTTCGCTAAATGAGAGTAAGTTTCAGAGACCGCAACTTTCCCTTTAAGCATGCATGCTCTTCGTCAAACAGATCACACACATACTTATTTTGCAAATCTATGTTAAGGAAAAGTATGAATGCATCCTCCAAGAGCCTTATTTAAAAGGCACTTGGGATTGATTTCCTCAAACACAGATGACCATTAGTATCCCGGAAAATTGACAAAGTACTTCCTTTAAATCAAACGACAGTAGAGTGGTAAAATATATATTTATCAAAGATGTTGAAATTTTACATGTGCATGATGGTTGTTACAGTGGAGCCCTACTTCCCTATAAATATAAAACAATTGTGCTGCAAGGAGCGAAGGGCTCATCAAAAGTAGATCATTCGAGTCCTGAGAGAGAATACTTGTGACGATACGATTAAAGGCGCGAAACTTTGCACAATCCAAAGCAAGCGAAGAGGAGCATTTGAAACTTGTGTAGGGCATGACTCGCAATGTGGAGAGCTAAGTTGCTTACACCAGTTTGGTAGAGCTAAGTGAAGTATATTCACCACAAATTAATTCAAACTGGTAGTCGCGCAACACAACAAAGGTGTAGGAGTTGAGGGCAACACCATCGGTGAGGACACTGATTACACTCGTGCAAACACTGAGAGGTGAAACCTACAACATCATAGTGGGTCACTGAAAGCCTGTATAAATGTTTTCAAAATGGATATTTGAAATTGATTTGAATGCTACTAATACGGCAGATTAATTACCCTTAAGGTTATGAATCATTCAGCAAAACTGATAGGGACTGAGGAGAGTGAGCTGTAGAATTAATCGGCAGTCCACTACGCACCGTCAACACTTAAAATACATAATTCAAATTGGCCTTCATGAGAAAAAGGAAAATACTTAAAAGCACACCGACAGGACTTATGGCAGTGCTTAAGGCCTGGAGCTTAAATTAGGTATGCTGATGGAGTACTTCAGCTGAACTTTTAATCCTTTCCTTCTCACAACTTCTCCGCCCATCGTAAGTATCGCGTTCTGCACACTCAAAGGACTTGTACGCTTAACCAAGCCTGTGGGTGAACACACTGCAATTAATTGAGAAAGTGGAAATTAGCAAACAATCGATCTAATGTGTGTGCACACCGAAGCCACTGCTCTGGTTTGCTTCTCTGATCACAAATATCTCTACACTCAACACTCGCCCAAACGGCTCGAAAAGAGTAAATAGGCGCATTTCACTATGCCCCTGGGAGATATTGATGAACAATTTGGAGCCTTCAGAGTCCTCTATCATTGACCCACAAGGAGAGGATTGTTGGGGATGATGGGTAAGTACTTGAGCAACGTCATGAACACTCACTGCTGGTGAGGACACAGGGAGCAAGTGTTCTAGAAGCTTATTTTAAAGGAGGCAAAAGAATGGGGAAACAAGTACAAAATCACTTGTTTTAAACTGAGGGTAGCTAAGCATGCATGATTGGGCAACTAAAAGCAAAGCATGAAGGCGGATGACCAAAAAGGCAAAACTACAGCAAGGGATAGGAAAGGGCTTCTTGCCTGGGCTATAAGAGATACTTCTGGTATTAGAGGCTGTATATCCTCGTCTGGTTAAAATAGGTGATTCTGAAGTACTGAGGTGGAAAAATGTTGTCGTTGCTGTTGTCTCAGCTTGAGTTACTTCAAGCTGTGCCGCTACATCACACATGTCAGGGTTTGTGCAGCAAAATCCAAATAGAATGCTTTGAGAGGCGACGATGGTTGTGAAAATGGAGTTGGAACTAATCAATAAATTTGACCTAGAATAAAAAGAACCAATGCACACGTCCCAAAAAGCACCTTAGAAAACCCTAATAATATTGCATCAAAATATGCCTCCATAAGATTTCAAAATTTATCACTGATTGCAGAACCATGGAATTTGCCGAAGGCCATTGTTCCGCTCAGTTTGCCTAATCGAGCATTTCTAGGCTGAAAATGCAGAGCATACAAATATACCAATTCTATGCTTTTTGTGGTACATCTATGAAGTGCTTTAAAAGTTCTAATTTTGGTTTCCCTATAATCACAAAGTAGCTTTGCTTCGATTCGTACATTTAACATTTAACATGAAAGGGTTGTTAAGAAAGGCGTGAAGGAAACTTGTCAGCCCCAAACATGGCTGTCAGTTTGTTGACCATTGAGACACATTGTCTGCAAATTCGTGGTAATGTCTGCTGATGGTGGCCACAAGATCTTCTTGTGACTCCCTCTCCTCGGTTAATGTTAAGCCTCCAAATAGGTAGACATATCACTCAGGTCGATAAGTGTCCCGATTGGCCGCTTTTGGGATACGGCAACAACTCGGAAGTGAGACATCCTCATTGCAGTGAAATGGCATTATAAAAGCATTCCTGATTGGGTCAGGAAGATATTGCGTCTTCTGCAGTAAGCTCTCTGTGCAAATTTAGCTGAACGTAGCTCGAGTTTTTCGGGTTAACAGGCCGAATTGAATCTGGGCAGCATAAACTACGAGGGGAGAAATACAGGGCCCATCAGACAGCACTGTACGAAGACCACGACCCATGCACGTGTGTTACGATGCAGGAGCTTAGATTCTTGTATGCATTTTGAAGAGTCGATGCGATAGCTTTTTATACGCTTAAATCTGAATCGAGAGTGTCGAACGCTTTAGCATTTGCTAACTGTGTACACTACTACCAAAATTTGCTCTGAGGACCACTTACTAACTTCATGGCTGTTTATCAGTGAGTTTCATCGTGAGGCAGTCGGTGCTAATTTTTATTCATTTAGATTCATTTAAGATTATAATTATGCCAATCAGCCATCTCGAGTGGTTGACAAATAACTGCTAGCCATCAAATAAAATAGCAGTTGGTAGGAAATTGACTTAGCAATGCTGCTCTCTATGTGAAGGGAATAAGTGCTCGCGACTTCCTTGGAACCAGCGTTTTGGTATTTGGACTCCCAAAATAAGTCACTCTTCGCAACGAAGTGACGATAGCTAGGCATTAAAGAAAGTGGCTTCATTCCATCCATCTACCGTTCTGAGCTAGCTAACTTGCATGTCGGCGCACTTGAAGTTAGTTCAAATGCCTGATTTGAAGTTATGCCTTCACTTAGATGAAATTTGTGCCAGTGTAGCGCTCTAGCTTCACAAACTTAGACCTGTGAAGTTCCAGCAGCCTTAGACGAATCTTAAAGCAACGTCGTGTGCAAAATGTGCTAAAAATTAAGGCCAGATGATTGGGGATTAAAGAAATACCTATTCTGCTAAAGTGGCAGATATGCAACCAAAGATACACGTCTTTTATACCCAAAGGGAAAAACCAGAGAGCATTCTTCTTCCCAGAGGCTCTAAAATATCACGGATTTGCAGGCACAGTAAGAGTGGCTGGTTGGTAGACCAACTGTTTAGGGTTATAACGACAGCTAATCTAAAAAAGCACAACAGTGCTTGTGGTTCCGGACATGTATCTGTCAGTGCAGTTTGATCACTCTCGTATGCGCTACTTTGTCTCTGCACGAGTTGATGCTTCTGGCCAGCCTTCTTACACCGCACGAATTAATAACTTGGCACTGTTCGCCAAATAACAGACCTCTATATTTATGTTTACAACCGTTATCCTATTCACAAATGATTTGCTCCTTAAGTACCCGACCTAGTTAGCAGAAAATAAAGAAATGAAAGGGCTAGAGCATTCTACCTTTCGTGGACAAAAAACTAGACAAGTGCGCAATGGTAAAAACTAACAAAGAATTAGACACCATGCCAATGGAAGATAAATGAAGCTCCAACACAGCTGACCTCCCAGAACTGTGTTCGCTTATGTACGAACACAATGTTTAGCATGCTTGTAGAGTCTAAGATTCGGAATGCGAAAATCACTCACTAAAAAACTCAGTGATGGCAGTGGCGATTTAGTGGCGAATGCAACGAAGATCCTGCCATGGCGTTGTCCGTAGCACGACGACTCACTCAGCTATGGCTGACATCTTTCACTGATGGCTATTCTGGTAAATGCACCATTTTTCTACAATTCGAACACAAAATTCGGTTTAGCGGCGAAACTTTCGACGAAGTAAACAGCATATTCGACAGGATAGAGGAAATCTCACTGAGAGACCATGAGGCGGCCATTGCAGACCTCGTGATGGGGGTTGCGTCAGAATTTCTGGGGACAGAGAGGGAGAAGTGTCTCGTTCACCCTATGTTCCCACTGAAATCTGTTAGCTCTGACCTATTCGTTAAAAGGCCTACAAGACGGAAGGCAAGAAGACAATCGGGAAACGCGCCGCATCTTCATTCCTTGTGTAAATCTGTGTCGTGCTAAATGCACCCCCAGAACATCCTGTGTGACGAGCGCCGTATTCACCGAAGACGACAGAAGCCACCATCCTATTTTCAATTTGTAACAAATCCGCCAGCCTGCTCAAGGGCAGCTTTTCAATTGTCATATTTATTGCATGATATTTGAGCGTAGTTTTTCCTTAAATGGATACTTTAAAGGTTGTGCAGCATTTGATTCCTTATTTAATTGTCCACAAGTATTTTGTGGAAGTATGCAAATCTTTCCATAAATCCACTCTTAACGATGAACTGCTCGCCATTTTTATATGTTTGCATAGGTTATTTTGACTTAAACTTTTTTGTGCATTTGTTTATGTTCATTATTAGAAAGGTACTAAATCAAAGTTTTGTTTCGCCGATTTCAAGGTCCTTGGCCGTATTTAGTATTTTTATGTCGGTATGGTGAGTAAGTTGCATGTGTTAGTTGCGGCGGCAAGGTAGGATCTGTTGGCTTCGGATTAAAAAGAACTGTTAAATTTCAGGCTTTAGTCGGTGTCAATGATGGTTCGGATCTTAAGGATGACAACAACGTATCTTTCTGTGGTGGTGCATCTAATAAGCTCCGAGGGATTACAGAAAAATTGTCAAATTTGCGGTTTGACCTTTCTACTGCTCTCCAATTTGTGGTGGTGCGAATGGGTTCCTGCCTAGGAAATGGCATGATATATGTCGTGATTTGATGAACCCGTCATTTATCCTTTTCCCGAATTCTTTTCGCAAATGTAATGTGGCAGCTGCATTATCCAAATTGTTGCCATAGCCATATTGGCAGAATCAGTAGTGCTTATTGGACGCGGATTCAGTTGAGGCGCCCTCCAAAAGGTTGCTTGAGTACTTTTTCTCCATTTATGAGTATAATGTCGTCGCCTTCAGCTTCGGCAGGCGTAATCCAAATAAGCCTAAGCCGAGGTCGTAAACATTCTGCTACGAACGAGACTTCAACGTGCATTCTGCGCCATCATCACACTAAATGTCTATCCGTCGCCTTGATTGATACTGCTTCTCGAATACTCAGCGTGCTCCTGCTGATACGAGGATGTGTTTGGATGGAATATTTGTTGGCGCAGGTGATGGATGGATGCAAATATTTAGTTCTGCTGCGAGAAATGGAGATGACAGAACAAATGAAGCAGCATACTAGCAATATTTCTTCCGAGTGCAAAGGACAGGTGTTTCGTTAAGGCTGTGCCACTGCAATATGTCGTTCTGGTAACCAGCGTTCGCTGATGGATTGTTTGCCGATACTGTTGGAAGTCTGCAAAGTAGGGTGCAAGCGGTGCCGTGTCGTGACTCCCGCGTTGTGACGTGGTAGGCAAAAAGGGCCAAGTCAATGAGTGTGAAGATTGTGGATAGATGGAGGAGGGAACTCGTCAATTCATAGGTGCGTATAAATGCACATTTTACGCACCTCTGAAAAGTCCACTTGTACATACTGTTTACTTGCTGTTTATCTACTTTGATGAGGTTTGACGTCTGACTGCGAAGCGTGGTCTTTTGCATTAAGCCGCAGCCACTGCCTGTTGAATGGGGATTTAACACTGGCTTAGGACCAACTGTGTCCCTTCTTCCTTTTTGATTTTCCACATGCTCCACTTGTTTGCGGCCATCAATTGTTTTGGTGCTTTCACCCAGCACTGGTATACATGAAGTACTGGCAGTTCTGATTTTTGCGCATTTGGTTTTGTTTTTTTCCGGTCAGATGGGTAAGTGGTGTACGTTCGTCGAACACTTGGCTTACCATGGAGGCCTAAATAAGGCAGGTTGTGTTTAGCGAGATTCAATGAATATGCATGTGTTTTTGAGAAGCTTGATTGAGAATAGTTATTTATGGTCATTACAACCATGCAGACATACCCATGGAATGGGTATGTATGCGCGGGGATTCCCTAATGGATTTCGAGTCCATCGCCTTAACCACTCGTCCATCGCGACATGGCAACAGCAATTTCTAAATTTGGTACTTTAGAGGATAAAGAGTATGTAAAGTGAGACTGAGCTCGCGACCTTCAGACTGTGGGTTTAACGCGCTTACCAACTACGTGGGGCACATTTCAAATGGCGCCACTCTAATCGATTTTCCCGTCAGCATGCCATGACGAATTTTTGCTCTTCACCGTTTCAAGTTTAATTCTGCGGACTAGTGGATGGGTTCTTTGACGCATTCGATTAGGTAGTATTGGACTAAGGAAAACGTCATGCTAAGATTTCTGCCTTCAAATAAGAAAGATGAAGGATTCTGTATGAGGTCGCCGCCTAGCAACCAAGTCACCAAGGGAGTCCAGATGTAACTCACCTAATCCAATTGTGGACGCAATGCCACAAAACGGTTTAAGGAAACATCAAGGGAAACCTTGCAATAAACGCCATCTTCCATATTCTCGATTATCACCCAAGACGCAATCCATGGATGGCCGCGAAGAACTTGCGTATACATTATACTCAGCTTAAAATACTTTAATCTGTCAATGGATCCTCACATTCCTTTTCATACTCATTAAAACACTTTACTGTTTAGTAAAACTTATGCCCCTTAATTCCAAAATATTTGCCCAGATTTAAGATCGATGGAAATAAGTTTACAGTTTTGCTTGTATCGCGTGTCCCAATGTGGAAAGAAATGCGGAAAACAATCTTCGAAACCACTGTTTTCGTTGGGCCGGTGACAAAATGATACGGAGACAACGGAAGAATGGGGATTTGATTTGCTACTTGATCACTAAAAGCAACGCACGCAGGTTCAGACCACAGGCTGCGCTGCCCAAATCGGATCGGTAAGGTGATTTCTTGTCCATTAATCAGCTCACTGTATGTGAACATGGAAGCGTACAAAAGCCAAGTGCTGAAGTGGAAGAGTAGGTCTGCATAGACAGCAGGTGAATAAGTGACGAGAAGGAGAAGAGAGGGTGAGGCGAGTGCTGGTGTAAATTAGCACCAGAAGAGACAGATAAAGTGAGCGCAATAATGCACAGCACGGCGGAACTGTGAGGGACTGTGCAGTGCTGGCAAGGTGAGGCTGTAGGCGCAAGTGATGGTTGCAAGATGGGCATGCTATGAGGTGAGCACGTCCAGTTCAGCAAGAATCTGACAATGCTAGTCCATAAATTGTAATTGCGAATGTTAGCAACAGTTCTCGCTTCTTATCATTTGAGTTCAGCTCTTCGTTGGCGATGTCGACCAAGAAGTGACAATGATTATGTGAGAGGAAACCAAACTCGAGCCTGTGCCCTAGTGAGTCACTCTGATAGTTTATTCATGCATGCATACGTAAGTGACTGATTGATTCTCGGCCTTAATTAAACAATGGTAGGCTTGAAGCGCAGCCAGCGCAAACGAAGTAAGTGCGTAAGGCGTGCGTGAACATGAGGCCCGATTTTAGCGTTTTTGCCCAAATAATCAAAAATTGTCCGCGGTTGCCTGCACCACAGATAATTGTGCTAAGATTAATTTGCCCTGTCTTCCGGCGTTCCAGATAGCGCTGTGTGGATCAGCATCAAGTTGTCAGTAAGTGCAATCCAAGGAAAGGGTTACCAAATTTAAGACATCTGCATATCTTTTAACCGCAATTTGCCACGTCTTCTTTGTAAAACTACAATTGCTAGCTGGAGCATCATGGTCCCATATTATGACAGCAAAGACTGCAGATACATCAGCCAAATTGCCACGTCAAAATACAAGGGCACGAAGCATTGCAAATGGCTAGAGAGCACAGTGACGGGTCTATTAGGCTGTCACCGTGTTCTGCTCATTGCTTTTTGTACTGTTAAAGGAGTAGGTGACGCTACTCGGTTGCGTCATCAAAGGTTTTGCAGACCCAAAAAGTACCATTGTCGTTTAGCTATCAGCGTTGTCTTCTTTTTCCATCAGCAAAATAATCATGAATTCTTTTGCTTTTGCGGTGCCCGTCTCACCCGATCCACGTGCTAGTTCAAGTATTCAACTGTCATAATGTAGGCGAAGTCAAGGGTGCTTTGTCTCACTCCGGGTCACTGATGTACCGATGAAACAACTATTTCAGGCGCATTGAGGTCAGGCTCAGGTGCGCATCAGAAGAGCCTACTAAGTATTTAACATTATTACCGCTCGAACAGTAGATAAGCTAAGTAAATTTATTTCAGTCAATTCCTGCCAATCCACATGAATTTCCATGTCTTAAAATCCTTTATTGATTGAAGCGTTGACACCATAAAATGATTAGTACACTTAATGGTTCTATCCCTTATTCGTTGCGGCCTTGCTTGATGCTTACAGAATTCCTACAAACAGGTCAGGCGTACTATTCCATGAATTCTATGATTGTACACAGTAAGCTATAAAGGACCCCATGGTGATTTTCAGGTCAAATTCTTGGGGAGTCACCAGGTTTGTCAGACCAGAGGCCATGTATTATTCTTTTGGCTAAGGTACCACTAGGCTATTTCGCTGTGAATACTTGGCTTGATTAAGCCATCAAACGAGTAGTATCTAAACGTTCAGATCAGAAAAGGCAAGTCAAATCCTAACCGGCTGGTCGTAGGATCCAACATTTATTAATCTTTATTGAGAACCCAAAAGGGATGCTTTCAACATACACTAACCACATTGTACCATCGCAAATGCAAATGAAGTCACTGCAAATCGTCATTTCGGAAAGGATGTCTTGTGAAGAATGCTATCTTTCTTCAAAAATTTGGGCATCTACAATATCTAAGCATTACTCGAAAGCTTACAAAAGAAAATGGTATTTGTTGACTCCCATGATCGCGATTTGTAATAGTACTAAGTACACGCCTTGTGCAAAACTTAAATTGGGTGGACAAAGCTTTGTCTATTAACTAGGCAGGAATGTATGATTTCCTATCTAGAAATGTTCTGTAATAAGTGGACAGTAGTGTTTCGGACGTCATCGATAATTGGGGTCTTCAAGTATGGCAAGACAAGCAATCAGCGCCACGACCCCTCTTGTTAAGAGCCTGCAACAGGGACTAGGGCTGTTTGCTCCAACTTAGCACAATAGACCATTCGTCTTATAATGTCTACATCCAGCACTTCGCACAGCACACTTGCACGGAAATATGCTCGACAATCAGGGATGGGATAGTAATTCCCTCCCATGGGAACGTTAAATTTAGATTTGCTGCACCTTTTCTGAATGGCGCACACAAGATAATCGATCTTCCTTAAGTCATCCTTCGTCGCGTTCACAGTGGCTGGAGTAGTGTTTGATGAGACACTTCCTGTGTGATCGCGAAGGGTTCGTTAAGTAGCTCATGCAATCCGAGAAGTCATTTACATTCTGTTCTTTCGGAATAATCTACTATTCTATCATCAAAAAGGTCAGCAGTGCAGGTATGTCTACGTGCGTAAGCGCAATGGATGCGCAATGACAAGTTCTTCTCTAAACTGCCACTGGTGAATTCAATACTTAATCATCGTGTGGATCAAACTACGAAATTCCATTCAAAGAGAGCAAACTACCCTAACCTCAATCTACACAGTTCAACAATCGCTCATCATTGGTAAAGACGATTTCGCTTGACATCAGGAATTCGAAAAGGCTAATTCGCTCCCCTGGTTTGGGAGTGCTATACGGAATTATCGTCTGACGCCTTATAAACGCATTTATTTCAGTGAGGTGGTTAGTCTTATAAATGAAAACGTTCATCACACATATCTAAACCAAGGAAGAATGGAAAAGCTTATTGTAAGGTTACCCAAAGCTTGCTTAGTAAAGGCGATTAAATTAGAAGTAATTATTGCTAGCGCCAATCTGTTCTTTTAAATGCTTCACCTCTGATTATATTGTTATAGGTCAAGAGTTTGCTGGACAAAGCTACGTTTGCCCCACAACGAGAAGATGGTCAATGCAGTCTACGATGGGTAAGACTCTTAAGTCAGCTGCTGAACTTGATAATGTCTCCTTACGAAATCAGTGGAATGGCAATTGGTGTGACACTTATTTTATCCCTTAAAGCAAACAAATCCCCATCCACGTGAAGTTGACCTAAGAATAAGTAGGACAAAATTGGGTTCGGACCTTTTGTGGGATCTTTGATTCAGCTTCCAGCAGTGAAGTACAAATGCGTATTATCGCGAGCAATTCTGGTTGATTTTAGGAAGCAAGTTAGCCTAAATATAGAAAGGGAAGTGTGAAAAGAATTAAACACAGTGATAAGTTATCACTGTTTGTAATAAACGCCCTATTTTTGCAAGAAAAATCCAATGCAGATTGCAGGAACGCACCCTTGGGATTTAGCCACACCAGAAATTCCCTTCACACGATTTTTGTGAAAGCATCTCGGTATTTATCTTGTACGAAGGGCAGGGGTACTTCCATCTATGCATACACTCCACCATTTAAACTAGTCTAGGAGGACGTTAAATGCAAAATTACTTGAAGTTGCGGCAGTTCCTTGCTTAGCTTGAAGCGTCTAACATGCCTTTGGGTTTGATGCAAGGATGCCATCTTCGAGCCGAGATCAAAATACGCCTGGCAGGATTTGTATCGTGATACCTTTTATGTAAGTTACTTTAGAAATTCAAAAAGCAGAATTTATTCTGCGACATGCACAAGCACTTATTTGGAACTGATTTTCCTTTTTTGATAAGATGATTTAGGTAACGCCTAATAAAACCATAGAAATTAGACTCGTGATTCCACAAAAATTACCTCTGCTGGAGAAACACCACAAAAAAACTAGTTGGTGAGACTTGTAAAAGTCAGTTGCTAACTAATTCAATGCGCATACTTTGATAAGATTTTGTCTGCAATCATAAGTTTACCGGTAACCCAGTTCGCACGCTTAACTGCACAGAAATTCTATCTACGACGCGATGATCACAATAGCATACGAAGCTGTGGAAAAATAGACAAATGTATGCAATACTTTCTTCCCCTCCATTTCCCGTCTTTGTCTCCCGCATCCAAATGGGATCCATGTAGATGGTCAAATAGTGCTGAATTGAGATCGCTGTTATACAATTAACCTGGACCATGTGCCAATGGAATGAATCTGACGAAAGGCGAGAGTCGCCAATCATAAGCGAATAGACTTTAATGAACTCGTAATGGAATGCTATCCAGTCGTAAATAGCACACAATTTGCCAGATTGAACTGATTTGTCACTTCATCTGAACAGACGAGTCATCACTGGCAAACAAGATAAACGCCTTTGCATTCTGAGGAAGACTGCGTACGTCCTTTCTTTGTTTAATTACAGAAAAGACGAACAAGAACGCACTGCCTTGTTTCGCACTCGTAAAAGACAGGGCAACAAAAGTTGCTTTTAAGGCTGCACCCATTCGCAATCATTGTGTCCTGTTTCTGTGCCCATGAATTTTGCTCCCAAAACAAGCCCTACTCTTCAAGTTTTAGGGGAAAACTAGACCGGTAAGATATGCATCCGGGTTAAATTAATTTCATAAATTAGTCGTTCAAAGTAGAGTGATGAACACCCATGCCATGGCTACTTTTGTTTCGAAGAGCTATTACATGGGTCCGTACAGTATTCACATTCAACCAGCGTTAATAAAATTTAATTTAGAATGCACAGTGGCTTTCCTGAACAGGAGGTCTGCGTGATAATTAGCAACAAATTCGGAACGCTACTTAGCCATGCAAGCCTTCTTCCAAGGCTAACCATCCTGCACCCAAATCTAGATTCTACCACTCGCTCCGCCGAGTAATTTTGAGGACATTTTTTTTTACAAAGAAGACGATGTTGTGGCCATAAGTAGTGGCATTTCGCATAAAATCCTTAACATTGGCTGTCTATAGACGCATAAATTTAGCTAGAGATTCATCAGGATATTCCATGAAAAGCATTTAGTGTTAACAGGGGTGGGCTGAATTTGAGCTCTAACAAACTCCTGTGCTTTAATCTAACAGGGTGATACTACATAATGATGGAAGACAATCTTGACCGTAGAGCTTATGGGTTATACAGAGGTAAAATCTAGGAGGGGCTAGAGTTGAGTCAGCATAGAGAAATTCGCGACCGCGCCTTACAACGTTCATAGCCGAGTTCGAGTATTTGGTCTCACATCTGGCATAAGAGACAACCACCATCTATGTTTTTGAAGGGCTACGGTTAATCGCAGACCATTCATTAACGGTTCTATACGACAGCAAACTTGTAAGCTCATCCGTCTGCTTCCGTCCAGTCAGTGAACGTTGATTGGCCTCTTTAGGATAAGCTGTGCAATCGCCAGCTTAAGTCAGAAACGAACTAAGCTTGACATCTGCTACTGCTTTTCAGTAAATAATGACAAAGTAAAAGAACTAGCCAAATGAGTGACTCGAACTGCAGTTTCGTCGCTTTCATCATATTAAAGTCAAAATCAAGTCTGCCTTGCATGTTCTAGGTAAAATAGACCTCGCTGTCTACACCAAGTTAAGGTGCTTTTAAAGCTGTCACTTCGGTTTAAATTAGAATTTGCAATGGAACAATGCTGTCTTTAACTAAAATTCACGCAAAAGGATGCAGAAATTAATGGCGGACACCAGCGTCAGCACGTTGAAAGAAGCACAAATTCTATCTATTATCAATGCTTTTAAAATTATAAACAATATACAATGTTTCTTGGCTGCGCCTAGGAAAAGCGAGGGCTTCACGAGATCATTTAAATGATGAGATGCAAATAATCGCAGCGCAGAGTTGACCTAAAGAATAACGCGGAGGAGGGAGACAATTCTTGTACGAGTAGCCCATATTAAAGATGGAAAAAGATAGCGCTTATGATGAGGCACGGGTAGAATGCTAGCTGGTATCCGAGAAGTTAAACAGATATGCAGCCACTTAAACTTA
>JADWOT020000008.1:15122431-15253829 GCA_036345935.2 Taenia hydatigena
CATGATCACTTGTGAATTAGTTTTTGGAGAGGAATTCCAAGTTGACACGACACGAGTCTTCGTATCTTCTACTTGTAATAAGGTAGATGATTTCGGACTTCCTTCTCGCCCACAAGATGGAGCGCCGAGACTGCTAGCAAGCACCTGGCGCCGATCCATTAGAGATAAAACCAGACATATGTGACGCTTTAGACGGTATCTTCCTTGGCTAAATATTAGTAGAGATGTGTTAGAAACTGAGATGCATATTTGCAATTATTATCGAACGACTCAAAGAGCACCCCTCGTGAGTGGAAAAAGTACGTCACGCGGAATACAGGCCAACGACTATAAATTGGGCATGAAATGTGCATAGCCTTCAAAATGGAATATCCATACCAGACGCACCAAATGATCCAAAGCAGAAGCTAACAGCGAAGAAATGGTCCTTTAGTAACGCTACGAAACCTTCAAGCCGAAACAAGGGCCAATCTCACTCAGAACCAGGTACGAGACGCCAACCCCAATACTACACAAAACAGTCAGAAGCACAAACAAAAGTATGTTGTGATTGGACGCAATTATGTTACAAGTCGGTTCAAACAAATGTGTATGATTATAAGGAATCCTAAAATAGAAATGGGGTTTCTTTCACAAAGCAAAGAACGTGAGAATATAATATTGCATTTGCAAATGATTGACACGAAGTCAGATTCCTGTACACCAAAATAAAATCAATACAATATCTATAGCATCCTGAGGCTCTCTCAAAGGCAAAAGAAGGCGGAATGCTAGAGTAGAATTTATATATATCCGACGGATAGAGGAAAATAAGCTGCTGGCATGGCCTGGAGGCTAGCCTACGCAGCTATAGCTGTATGGCCACCACTGTGTCCCTTACCAAAACCGGCAGCCGAAGCCAAGTATTGCAACATCAGTGTAATATATGTCCTCTTAAATGCGCCTTTTAAGCGAAAGGCGGGACCACAACCAAAATCTTGACCTCGAGGTGTAGTTCGATCCCCCCAACGCGGGCAGAGGCCACCTTACAACTGTAGTCTTTTTTAATGTTGAATCCGTCCTTTCTCATCGGCACTTAGCCTATATTTTTAGGTGTCCATTTAGTGGTTCTATTTCATTTCCTGTACGAAGTACTGAAGCATATTAGGCGGAGATGTTTGGCTACCTAAATGTAATTAACGTCCCTGTAGCGTCCCGAGGCTCCCTCAAAGGTAAAAGAAGGCCGAATACTAGATTAGAATATACATATTCAATGGACAGAGGGAAATAAGCTGCTGGCATGGCCCGGAGGCCAGCCTACGCAGCTAGGGCAATACGGCTGTAATACTTTGGTTGTTAGAACTGCCGTTTTCTGTCAAGGTCACAGAGGTGGCCATTATTGCCCTAGCTGCGTGGGCTGGCCTCTGGGCCATGCCAGCAGCCATTTTCCCTCTGTCCGGTGAATATATATATTCTATCCTGCCACTTTGCCTTCTTTTGCCTTAAGGGAGCCTCGGGACGCTACATTGGTGGCAGCGGAAAGCGAACCCGACTCTATAGGGTTACTATCCCGATCTCTACCGCCTGTGGCATGTTGCAGCGGTGCGAAAGAAGTGCATGTGCTACCCCATCTCCGTGTTCTACAAGAAAGCTATCAACAACTGAAGCGACACTAGCCATGGCCCACCTGGGAAGTTTCGTTCCAAGGATTACCCCTAATATCTACTTGCTTAAGGATATCGGCGCGCTAACGTCCCCATACGGACATACTGATGGTCGGCAGAACCACTTATTCCGAACCTTGTTTCCAAGGCAGACGAAACTCGAAGTGCAATGCACTGTCAAGAGGGATCACTGACGTTGGTGTCAAGCATCGCCTCAATCGCGACGAATGTCGGCGACTGGCATGGTTAGCTCGTGGGTGCTTCCTGCAGCACTGAGGATGTTGTGATGGCTGACACGGGAGATAACCGAGGGGCGCGTCGAGGACGACGCTCGAAAGAGGAGAGGGGCAATGTAATACTTTGGTTGTTAGAACTGCCGTTTTCTGTCAAGGTCACAGAGGTGGCCATTATTGCCCTAGCTGCGTGGGCTGGCCTCTGGGCCATGCCAGCAGCCATTTTCCCTCTGTCCGGTGAATATATATATTCTATCCTGCCACTTTGCCTTCTTTTGCCTTAAGGGAGCCTCGGGACGCTACACGGCCACCTCTGCAACCTTGACCGAAATCGGTAGCTCCAACAAACAAAGTACTACAGTCCCTTACATCAATCATCTGTCTACCAAATGAGCGTCAGATTATCGCCACTTCGTCGTTAAGATCACAACTTGAAAATTTCACGCCGAAGGCTTGACTCCTATCTTTCCTTCCCTTTGGTTTGGACGTGTTAGCGACCACACCTCTCTTGATGATTTGGGTATTCGACAGCTTTCCTAGAGCCCTATTGCGTCATTTGTCTTCCCTGAGACCGCAGGAGTCCACAATGATTCTAATGGATATTTTTGCGATGCACTGAAGAGCTGAGAGGCTGTCAATTTGTGTTGGAGGAAGCTCAATCGGCGCGAATTCTAGGCCTTTCCGCATATGAATGCAACCAAGCACCACAATAATGCCCCATCCCCTTTAGTCAGCAATGTCAAATTCTCCCCGTAGAGCCAACAAACCAACACAGAGTCGGTGTCGTTTTAAAGATAGCTATATTTCAAGATTTAAGTAATGGTCTTCTCGAAGAAGTTCGCTTATTACATGAGAAAAAAGGAATTAGTGGGATTAAGGACATTCAGGGACCAACCAAAGCCACGAGCATCCTCTTGTAGTCGCCAGAGGTGTCATTTTCAATGGCCTTTACCAAACTCTTCCCATACTTTCTCTGGTAGGCCTCTTTAACGTCTTGCAGATCAATCTAAACGAAAACTTCCGCAGTCAGTACCAAAGAAATTGGAATAGTGGCCAAAAGTGACCGAATTCGCCTCACCTCGCATCGACCAAGCACCAATTGCATGAGTGACTTGTCGCGCGTACCCATTCCAACCATCGAATTATATAACCAGGCAGCTAGAAGAGCGTTCTTGTCCTCAGCGTAGCGAACTTCAAGGCAGAAAAGTAAGCAAACATCAGAAATGCCCCCCTCCACCACCATTTCGTTTCTCTCAGTCAAAAGAAAAGCACTTACACCCGAACACTTACCGCATCAAATCGAGATGAACTCGCGTAATCAAGCTAACCACTTACCAATAGAAACCATTGTGTCTTTATAGTTGCCCGAAGTCTCCTTCTTAATCGCGCTTTCAAGTGACTTTCCGTATTTCTGTGCAACAAACAAGAAGACTAGGTCTGAGAACGCACCTTTAAAGTGGCAGTCAGGCCGTGTAGTTCTTTGAACAAACTTTAAATTCACATACCTGCTGATAGCTCTGAGCAATAGCTCTTATCTGTTCAAAGCTTCGTTGAGTAAGGATTCTCGTGAAGACAGCTTCTTCAGTACCCAAGCGGCTAGGAGAACAAATGACAGGTGATAAACACGCGAAATTGGGTTTATTTAGGTTGCACAATAAGGAGCCGCTTATCATCATCATTCCATAATAAAGCATGCGATGATGTTACGTTACATGACCTTAACAAAGGGGAGAAACGTACTTTTCCCCGGCCTTGTAGAGCGCTTCAGCATCGGCTGCAGCACTGTTTACGCTAACAGGCGTTCTCTCCTCACGCTGAGCTTGCAACAGAGCAACCAAAATCTTCTCAAAGTCGCCACTTGTGTCACCACGTACATCCTCCACGATGTCACGTCCGTATTCTGCATCGCAAGGACAGAAGTGATCATTCATTTAGCACGTGATCTATGGTGACCTCGGTGCAAAAACGGCAAGGTAACCGGTTTTACGTTGAGTGCATTGGATGAAGGCCAATCAATCACACCACAACTGGCACAAAATACGTTAAGAAGTTCCAGTACTTTCATCGGATTAAAATTAATGAATGACTGCAATATGCGAACGAAGACAGTAATTAATTAGTCAAGAAACAGATAAACCTACTTGTATGGTAGGCTTTGGAGATCTCGCCAACAATCGCATTGGGATAAGGCACAAGGGCTTGAATGAGAAGCTGTTCATCTGTTCCGGCGCCCTTCATAGCCTCATACATTGTGGTAGCAAGCATCCCAGGCAATGACTCCAAACTCAATAAGACCAGGTCCTCAAACTTGCCACTGAGTTCGCTCTTTAGATGCTTTTCAAGATCCTAAAACCAAATTAGAGCCGCAGTCGGCCACCACCATGTTTCATTTAAAAAAAGAAAATCTAAACTGTGAAAACCCGAAAATACCTTTCCAAAAGATGCTTTGTACTTCTTGGATATTTCCGAACGCTGGCTAGATGTGCGTTTCGAGAGGACTTCAATAATGCGGCCTTCATCAGTACCTAGAAAGTGTTTTGGAAGAGTGAATGGCATAGTTCGTTCGAAGTGCCTAGAAGTACGAAATTGCTTCCACCAGATTCCATTGCATGGTGAAAAATTCGGCAGAAGAGGAAACGTGATTGCTCCATCATGCGAAACAGCCCTCAAGCCTAAATCTAAATTTTGTTCCCTTCTCACCCCATTTGCCTCCGTGCTTAAAGTATTAGACAAAAAGTAAGATAGGAGAGAAACGTGAGGTTTTAATTGTCCATAGTAAATACCGTTTGAATAATAAAAGGTAACTTTTCTTCCGCCAAATGACGTCCGTATTTTGCCCCCAAAGTAAACTGCGATTTCGGTGGGTTCAAACTACCCCATCAGACTCAGCCCGTGGAGGAATAGCAAGCGAATCCCAAAGGTCATTATTCTCCATACTCCCGATTCAGTGGAAAGTGGTGGCATTTATATTTCCCTTTGACGACCTTTGTCGTAGGCTATAAGGACATCCTAGAGGCATCTGGAGCGCAAAAGCTTGATTCGTGAACTTTAAAAGACAGGAATCGAAATAGGCGAAACAACATTCCAAAAGTAAACGTACCACAAAATCCATTTTTTCCACAACAAAAAATCAGATTTTTAGCTTGACCAACGAAAACCTACCCAGTCCACGCATAGCCTTGCGCAGGTCCTCAGCATCCTGGCCAGGATTGAAGTTGGGTATTGGCACAACTGTTGGCCTTCCACTGCAGTACGCCGAGATCGATCCTATGGCAGCCGCCCCGCCATACGATCCTGAAGGGCCGCCATAAGCTCCAGCTCCATATCCAGGGCCCATAGGTTGGGAAACCCCATAGCCCGGAACTATAAGAACAAGAAAAGATTGCATCTTACTTTCATTCCGTCACAAAGCTACGTACTCAGGATGAATTAGCTAATTTGAGATAAATAAAGGAGCATAGTAGCTATCTTTGGCGTTGATAAGCATTTTCGCACTGGAAACCGAATATTTGGACTGTTGAAAAGTAGGACTGTTTTTTTTAGATAATAACCATTCAGTAAGGAGGAGGAGAGGTAAACGAGAGGGGTCACAACCTTACTAAAAAGAGGACAAAACGTTTGAAACAGGCCAGCACGGATTAGCCCCACAAAATTGAGAAACACCCATCCAACCGACGGTCTACCGAATAGGCGAAGATCCTCAAGCATGCCATGAGAGGAAATGCGTGTTGGGCACTATTCCATAGTACCAAAAAAATAGGCGCAATTATGAGCCACTCGGGCATCTGCGATGATCTTCGCGTGACACTGAGTTGACACCAGCCAACTCTCCCATTCCGCCATTCGAATAAATAAGAACAGCCCTCAGATAAATGTGTAGTGCGAGGATAAATAAAGGGACTGGCAACCGATGCACAGACAGCACAAGAGATAACGCGTGATCTGTCGACGCGAATAAGGTGCACCTTACCTACCTAGGTGCATGCAACTGCTAAGTTTTTATGTAGAATCCACCAGGCTCGCGCCCTTAGTATCTTTAGCCGCTTCAAAAGACAGTTAAAAAATATTGAAATTCGAACTAGCAACAACGCACTATTAGCAGGACCGCCTTGAGGGAGAGGTGCGCCACCGTAGCCCGGTTGACCTCCATAGGGAGGATAACCCATTTGACTTTGGGGTGGAAGTTGCCCCGTTGAGCCTTGCGGAGGGTAACCCATTTGGCTCTGAGGGGGATACCCCATTTGACCCTGAGGAGGATAACCCATCTGAGGTGGGTATGCCCCCTGGGGAGGGTAGCCCATTGGACCTTGTGGGGGGTAACATGCTGGCGCGTCGGGATTGATGTTAAATCCAACGGGTGGAGGATAGCCAGCCATTACTTCAATTTAAACGTAACAAATGAGGAGTAAAATAGTGGATACAAAAAACCTTAGAAAAATATGCTGAGTCCGTGGGAAAAAAGTCAATGTCATGCCTCAATATCAGGAAAGAATAGCCATCAAAAATCACTTCTACAAGCACTCTTATGCTCCATTCACACCACAAGCTACGGCATTTCATCTCTTTACAAAACATTCTAAGAATGAATGCGACGCTCTAGCGACTGATCTTGATGCTTCCTCGGTGATGTAAGACAACAATTGTGATTAATTGTGACCTTAGGATCTTGCCTATCATGACGAAATTCATGAACCACTCAGCATTGCGTTAGGTGGAAATTTTACATGCAAGTTCCGCATGAAATCAAAGAAGATCATGTGAGAAAAAAACACTTTTATTCAAAATTCTGCACATGCCACTATCTCACAGAAGGGTTCAACGAAATAATTTTACTGGACTACTTCCAGTCCTTTAATTACAGCTAGTTTGACAACACCATGGCAGTCTAAATAACAAAAGAGAAGAATCGGAGCATACTCGCTTGCCACATTGTGCCAACAAGTACCCAGGTAGCTGATTTTGCAATGTTTGGGTCGATTTTGTGCACAAACAATCGTGCTGAACAGCACCACCAATTAGGCTAAAACATTAAGTGCACTTCAAGAGCTAAAAAAGCTGCCTTACTCACGCGTGGCCTTTAAAAATGCCCATTTAATGGCAGTGTGTAGCCTCAGAAAGTGGGGCAGAAGGTCGCTTGTGAAACTAGCACCATGTGCCAGGAGGCGTCACGTGCCAATCCTGAACGGAACAAAGGCGATAAGAGCGCATCCTCCTAGAACTAATGGATGATGGCGGGATGGGAGCCGCTCTACTCCAATTATCCACCCTGTCATATACAGTTACTTCTGCTCACGTAAGTAACATGCCCCAGACCTTAGGACCTTGTAGCCCATCGCTCCATAAGCCAACAATGGCAGAGTGCAGCTGTTAGACGGAAAATAACCAAGTCACCTAACAATGCGTTTTGTGCCTAAACTACACGACGTTGTAAGGTAGAATCAAACTCGGAAATTCACGTGGTCATTACAATAGCTTCTGGGGATGGAGCTTTCTCCTAACCTCCGAGGCACCGTGGCATTAGATTCTTAACTTAATTGGGGGAGAGAATGACACCTTTCCGTTCTCACATAAGGGTTATTAAACAATTCTAACGAAACGTCACTATGATTTCACCCTTAAACGGTAAGATGTGATGGCAAAATTGCGATTTCGCCTCTGTGGATTGAGCAGCGAAATTATTCCAGGCATGTAAATATGACGCAACTTAAAGATGAAAAGCACGACTTCAAGAAACACAAATAACCGTCTCAAAGAAAAGCAGAACAAAGAACGTACGCAACACAGTCGGGAGAAACACTGACACGCAATCCGCGGAGCAAGGTAAGCGATTTCGGCGAAGTCAGGCTTTTAATTCGTTCTCAATCACCCAATCAGAGGGCTGCACTCAAGGTCATTGACGCAGGTACTGCTACAAACACGCACCGACACCCACGTACACACACACGCGCACCCAAATGGAGTGGTGACTTTGCAATTTTGGATTGGGCTAATTGAAAGCGAACAAATTACAGCATCTGACTTCACATCACTTACAAATATGCCTCAGAGACTACTTGCATTTCCTCCCTTTTGATGTAATATAATGCGCGGCCTTTGATCTCTCACAAGGAGACTGTCCTTAGTACAATCATTGCAATCAGTTTTGGAGTTGTAGTGAAATGCGCGAAAAGTAAATTAGGCGTTGTGCTTTTGCTGGATGACTTTTCCTTTCACGCACCACTTAAGGTGTACCCAAGTACAATAGGATGGTGTTTATCACATGTCTAAGTAATATGGTAAAAAATTGGAAGGATTCGTATTAATTGGGAAACAAATGTTGTTTTGATGCTTAAAAGTAATGCGTTGCATTAAGTGTATGCATCAGAAGGGATGGAGGAAACAGGCATAAGAGGTTACGGCCCAGAACGTGTCATCAGACCGCCTCTGCCTAGTAGGCCATGTGATCGTGTTGATTGGCATGCAACTTGGTGCCTACGTAAGGATGCACCAGTGGGAAGATCACATGTTATCCAGTAAAGGTGAAGCGTTTTATTTCAATAAGCTCGTAAAAAAGCATACCAATCCATCTACTCACGCAAGCTAAATGCGAAAGCGGAGGTCTATCTCACTCTGTGTGTTGTGTGCAATTAGGGGAATAACTGATGAAAAGGCTATGATCGTACCGGTCCCACTTATGCGCTGAGGTTGGATGACTTCCACGATGGATAGTTGCTGCCTAATCCACTGTCTGAGTAAAGTGGCAAGAAAATGGCTGGGTTTTTAGATTCGCATCTCTGCGGCCATTTGTAGAGGACAAGAGCCAGTGATAAAAGGCGAAGGTTTAACTATAATGACTCTCAATGCCATCTTTCAGATTCTCAACGCAGTCATTAATGGCATCCCTTAACATCGTAATAACCATTTGCAAGAAACCAAGCATTGACAAGCTTTAGGAAATTGAAGTACCTTATCAACTGTCAATGAATCAGCGTCCCGTGATAGACACTAGAGGGACTGCAAATTCACCATCCTCCTTGCAAATCGAACTCGCGTTGAACGGAATTGAAATGCTGTTTGGCATATCCTTCCACTCCCTAATCGTAATCGACTGTGTGAAGTGCTAAATCGTCTAGCGTTGGAAAGAATTTGGCCCCACGTGAATGCCATATTTGGCAATCACTTGGCTTGTTTGATACCAGCTTCACAAATATGCGACATTAATTAATTACCTAACCTCTTGGTCTGGGAATACTTACCTTTTTATGGGAAACAGGGACGACTTTTGTGAACTCTGACGGCCGTTTTATTTTCGGGTTTCCTTTTAAAAAGCCCATCAAACGAAATCAAATTAGTTGCCCTTTAACCCGAATACCAAGGTTTTGAACTATGTGCTGGTGTGTAGCACAAATAACCACAGAAAGCTCCATATACAGTTGATGAGTTCAATTGTGGGTGTGAACGCCTGTGATTTTCCAAAAATTTGCCTGCTTCGATTTTCCATCAGTTCCCACCTTTGAACCTATCCTCCAGACCTTCTGGGACGTCCCGATCCCCCCTCACTCCCCCAACTCCCTCCTGATTGGCTGACATCGCGTACAGATGCAGCCCAAGTGCATTGACAATCGTCCCAATTTTAAGGACAGTCAATTACTATGGTCATGTATGAGTGCTGCCAACGTACCGTCACACTGGGTGCCTGCGGCATTTTCGATCAGCATCTCAACTGCCGCACGCCTACGCGTACTTTGTACCGTACTGCCTTGCTTACATTGTCACAAACGAAGACGTCGACACTGAAGTTCTTTTCGATTGGCTAATGGAGTAGGGAGTTGGTTTGGCTGCACATCACTCGGCGGTGGTGGACGCAACTACGAAGGTGACAAGGCTTGGGGGGCAGCTCATTCGACCGCCTGCGGGTAAATGCCGCATTTGAACTTGGGGAGGGAAGGCAATGGGTGGGAGATCAGCGCCAACACACTTCACTACGATACGGGCACCTCTCAGCATTACCATTCCTCCCAGGTGCACGGCACGTTTATCTCCACAGTAAAGCACTGTGCCTACTAAAATGTAAGAACAGACCTTATCCGAACCTCGCACGCAGCTAGATTAGTGAACCAACTACTTTGCTTAATGCCTTACCCACATCATACTGTGACAGCAGTTTGTCAACTAATAATATTTCACAGCTTATTAATGAGCGTCGCACTCAGCTGGATACAAATTGCGATTAAATTTGACAAAAGCTTGCAAGGGTCAGTTATATCATGCCCTTTTTAGTAATGGGGGACATCGGCATTACGGTGAGGTGTATTGGTGCTACTCCTCCCTCTTCTTCCCTCTTCAGTGTCAAGTGCGTTATCCCTACCAAAAGGGGTAAATTAATCTAGTGATGTTGCCGAATGGAATAGTTGCAGTCGTCGTGTATGAAAATGAAGTGCTGCCTTACACCCGAACCTAGAGAGAGGGAGAGGAGGATGGATTTCAGTCGTTTATGCTTTTTAAGCAAACTTACAAAAAAAGGTCACTCGACTTTGTCATGCGCTACATCTAGAGCAGGAGATGCTTATGATGCGAGATGAGTGTTGTGGTATGGTGTGCCTTTCTATGGCTTGAGGAAGCCTCTTTTTCTTTCAGAATGGTTAATTTTGTGGTACAAAGTATCATCTGCAATGAGGTGGTGCCAACCAGACATCTTCCGAAAAATGTGCACATTTTAATGGATGGAGTGACTGGGTAGGAGATGACATGAGTTTACATTGTTTCCACCATAACTCGCTGAAGTTGCCCAACCGAGATTGTTGATGATGGAATGTAATGCATCACTGTGAGGAAGATGTACCACTCACACAAAAGCCGCCTACTCTTAATTGTGAAGAATCATTTTTCGTCATCGCCATTTAGGGTCGAGGTAAACAAGTGAGGAACATGGTCACTAGAGTGGTGAGATAAATAATCGGTACTGTCGTTACTTTGGCAGGGGCGGCATGATTGCGATTACACAATCAAGTCTCACCCACCTGCCATTGCCCTACTGGACAAAAACGACCTTGGGCTACCAATGGAATATTTTTCACCTTCTCCACACATGTAGGTGACTAATTTGTTCGTGCTGCGACATTCGTTGGATGAACAAACATATTATTTACTGTGACTAGTCAATTCAATTTACTACCTCACTATCTACCTCAATTGCCAAGGCATTACTTGATCTGCCATTTCATAAACAACCATACCTGCTCCGTGAGTGTGATGGATTGGCGTTGCAAGGAATCGTTCTCCCGTTGAAGTCCGAAACATGATTACGATTGGCGTCAATGCATTTGATACGATTAAAAGCAGTCCAAGGTTGCGTTAGAGGAGACAATCCCTTGTCACACAACAATGACTAGTCAACTAGTCGATGGGAATTAATTTTTATTTCCTCATAACTTTATATTGCCCTAGGGGAGATAAGGCCTGACCCTCAATTCCATCCTCCCTTTTTTCTTCACCTTATAATGCTGAATGCTCCTCTTTCCTTCTCTCCCCGCCCGTTTTGCCATGACTTTGCACTTTAGATTAAGCATAGCTAGAAGTGATACCCTCAAGCAGCGTTATTCAAGTGAATTGCCACTGAATTGCGTGGGTAAAACATGCCAATCCGTGTAGTGGAAAGTTCTGGCTGTTGCGGCGTATTTCGTAACGATGTTGATGTATGTATCCAGAAAAGCCTGCAATTTTACGAGAATCATTGGTGACTGCAAGAAGAATTGTGAGGTTAGATGCAATATTAAAGACTTTCCTCACCTCACTTGACTGCATGGTAATGTGTTGTTTGAATGCCTTTTAAAAGGGATTTTATGGAGATTAACATGATGTTTTATGTTCCCTAAACATCATCATTTGAGAAACTGAGAGGCAAGGGCCTTTGGTACAATGAACTTATTATAGATATGTAAGGATCCTCAATGTGCAGACGAAGTCACAGCCTACACTTCAGCGTTAGCACCCCGTCTCGCTCACACCTCATTTATGCAGAAAGTTGAGGGACGAGGCAAACACCACCACAAGGGTAAAGCGCATAGCACCAAAATATTGTCAATACTGTGGGAACGCAGTCGTTCATTTATTTCAATACATTTTTAAAGAGTGGTTTGGGCAGTCCTAACTACATTTTGGTACGCTAAAGTAAACTGTTATTACTCACTTATTACAAGTAGCATACCCATCACGTTAATTTAAAATAGCTGGTACAATTCCAATTGTGGAACTTTGTAGAAAATCAGTCCTAAAACTTGACTTTCCTCCTTAACTAGCATTCGCATGCTTCCCTTTCTGTCTCCTGCAAACTAGCTTTCTCTTATACCCTTTTCGAATTTTAGTAGTTGGTGGCTTTATTTTCCCGTCTACTCCTGCTCTCGCTAAGGTGGTGATAACGTTAAACCGAAGTCACTTGTAGAATACTGAATGCTAAACTATTCAAATGAGTAAACTTTGATGATTAATGCGATCTGATAGGACTAGAATGTAGAAGTTTGGTTACTTTGCTGAGCCTATAAAATGTTGCAACCATTGTGAAGAAAACGTATTTTGTCAATAACAGGAACATGTGATGGGCTAGTATTTGGTAGTTTGTTAGGCTAATCACTAGCACTACACCACCTCTGCTCGTAACCATCCAACCCTATTAAGGCCCTGCGACTCAAGCAAACATCAATTACGATTGCATTGGCCACTGGCTATGGGAATCGGGAGTCGTAGACAATCACGGAGTATTGATGTCTCATCTACTCTGAGAAGAATTCCGATTCCTTGTACTACAGGAAGGCAAGTAATGGCCAAGAGTATACCAGACTGAAATAATTAGGTCAATTCATCATTGAGCTACCACGTTAGTTACAGGAAAATATACTAACTGCGTGAATAATGGTGCTCTCGTTACGATTTCAGCAGCTAAATAGAAACTGGACAGACAGTGGAGAGCAACAGGAAGTGAAGTAAAAAGAAGGAGAATAGCTGTGAATTTCATTTCTGCGTTTCTATGCCGTTCAAAACGAACTCTGCGCAAAGCATTCGTACCTTTAAATTGAGTTTGAATTTATAAAATCAACTATCCGGAATCACAGACATCAGACTTGATTAAGGCTAAAAATGCATCAAAGATCCCATCAACTTTTTGGTAAATGTGACTTCATCGTCACTTTTTTGTCACACGCCAACGTTACAACCTTATGGTACAGACCCTGTTATTTCAGAAATTTATGCTGCGCTACTGCTAATTTTATTTGAAAAGGATTATTATTGTCATCAATATTTTTACTTCCTCTTCGACTATATTACAGATTAAAGTTCGATGAAGTTTGTTAAAATAAACGGACATTTCAAGCTTTTTGGTAGAAGCTTGGAAACGTCTACAGTTCGTAAAGGAGTGCTTTGGGTTCGTTTACTACTGACCCATAAAATTAACCACATATTAGAAATCAAATTAAATCCAAAGGACTCGCATCAATGGGGAAAGGTGAGGACAAAACCCCATTCCTCATTCAAATTGACACCTGTAATCAAGCTCGTAGAGATCAAAATAAGCTGCTTACTCTCGTCGTCGTTAAACCAAATTGCTTACAATTAATCGTCTTTAATAGATGCGGGTGCATTTCAGCCATTTTTTTAGGAAAAGTGCGCGTCCACCTTCTCCTCCTAATCCATTGCAATCCCATCACATGAATAGATTGCGAAGTGATTGCGGCCACTTAGTTACCGACGAATAAGCATTAGGCGAGAGAACTGGTTCGAGCGTAGCGCGGCGCATCAAACCAGATTAATTCCCATTACCACGCCTCGAGTCCACGCTGAATTCGTGCCATGTTAAGGTAGAATAAAAGAGGCATCCATCTTCCAACGTACAGGAGGATTGAGAGGCAACCGGCACAATCCGAGGGTGTAGAGCACCTCTCAAGACGTAGATGCTGAAATTCCATTTATTTGGAAGCAATACCTGCTCATTTTGAATATCAATATTCCCAGATTTATTTTGACCGTATCAAAAACAAATTTGCCCCTTTTTACATATTTTGAGAAGGTAAACTTCCACTTCAATCCAGAAGAAACAATAAGACTTGCCATTCTGTGTAATAAGGATGAGGATTAGGAGAGACTAGGCGCGACCCGGAAGTGAAGAGAATACAGACTTAAACAAATGCTAACGCATATCATCAAATAACCAACACAGCTTAAAGTGTCACCATGTTGACTCCGATGACGTCAGCGATTGTCTATTTGCTAATAATTAAGCACCTTATCTGCATCGAAACCACCGTCTTCCCTACTTCCCCACTATAAATGATTAAAATCAAATAATCGCAGTACGTCAGATTCACTGTTTATGCATTCGCTTGCAAATAAGTGCTGACAAAATATTCATGGCTAGATCGTTAAGTTCTTTAAAGCACTTCGTAGTATGGATTACTGCTAACAGAACTCTTGGAGGTATTATTACTACTGTCGTATGAAGGAGGCGCACCACTGTAGCTGGTTGAACCTCCGGGATAAGCCGTTTGTCCTTGAGGTAAATACCAATTCAAAGGCTGATTTGGGTAAGCATACTGATTCCACATGGGTGAATATCCCGCTTGGGGAAGGTAGCCCACTTGATTCTGCAAGGTGGAGGCTGCCCAAGGCTGGAGAATGGAGTTCATTCCGTAGTCTAGGGGAAGGCTCATAAGCGCTGTAATTAGAGCAGAGTAAGTTAAGGTTAGTACAGCATATACACAAACAATATATGAAGAAGATAGGCAAGAAAATAATCCAACCTGGTGCCATATAAGCTGGTACACTTCCAAGTGGTACTTGTCCCATTGGTTCTTGAGAAGGGTGTCTAAAAATTTGGAAACAAATCAATTCCAGATCTAAGCATTAGCTGAGGATGATTGGCTAAACCACTTTTATAGGGACTCTTGCATTATCTCCATTCACACCTCAAGCTACATCGTTTCCTCACCGACCATTTCTAGGAGCAAACAGAATTCTCTGCTCCAAGCTAACACGACAATCCTTGATGCTTATCAAGCTTTCAACCTTAATTCCACTTTCTCATCCTCAGTGGATTTAAATGTCAACGCCGTCGTCCATAATGCTGTTACGTTGTGTCCGAGTCATTAATAGCTTTATTCCGAGCTGCAATCTTGTCATAATGAAATCGGCAAACCAATTAGTACTGCCAAGAATCCAACCAGCTCATCCGCCTCACATAGGAATTTCACATGCAAGAGTGATGTGAAAGACAGTTCCCGCTAAAAGAGACCTTTTGTAACAGCATCACGACGACCTGTGTAGCAAAAGGCGCAACAAGTCACTAGCCTCATTGCGTGGCTCTTGCCCACAAATACTGAACCAACTGCCTACACTACATGTTTGAACAATCCAACACTTCAGGTCAAATTTGTGCATGAACAATCAAGCGGAATGGAACACAAACTCAGCTCGGATGCTGAGTGACCTTTAAGAACCCTAGCGCTGTGTACACCATTTGCGATAAATGAACTCCAAAGCTATGATAGAATGGCAAGAAGAAGTGGCATCATAAAAGGACAGAAAATGGATATAGGCGATGTCACTGCCTACCTTGCACGTCCTAGGCAAAGGAAATTAAGCGGCCTGGTAGTAGACTGGCTTTTATAGACTTTTCAACCTGACAATCGGAGATCGGAACCCGGAGTTGTCCACGTGAGCGCCAGCACAAATATAACGAAAGCAAACCGAGCGGTGTCCTTGTAACTCACGATTGAGCATTCATTGAGAAACAAATGTCAAGAGACGAATTTACATCACTCCCCGCAGTTTTTTCATCCTCTTCGATCTCATTTGTCTTAAATAGGTGATATCTTGCGCCTCCACTAACTCATTTTGCGTACCTATCCGGTGTAACGCTCTTCCACCTCATCACTTCCACTCTACACACACACTTAAATTGTGCGATACTCGCAAAAATGACCCAACCACTATATAGCGTATGCACTTATCATCCCACTTCTGCGGGTGGCATGATAAGTGTGCACAAAACTACTAATAAAGTATTCAAATTGATTCAGGTAATACGGCAATGTTATAAAAAGTGCATCCTCCTGCTAGAGGAAAATGAAATTGCTGAATTTAACGACAAACTAGTGCATAAACAATGTCTGTTTAATGAACAAAGCATCGCTTACATTTGCTCTCGTTAGGCTCTTGTCATTCAGTGTCTAGTAGGTCTCCTTCACATCCTCCAGATCAGTATTCAAGTATGATAATCCATATCATCACTTTCGGTAAGTGCAGGTTGTTTAAAATCACTTTAATACATCGCCAAAGGATTTTGACCGTTGGCGGGTTCGTGGTCGTCATCTGTTCCTGTACCCCACATCGTCTCGTCGGGCTATCCACAAGCTAGATGAACCGATTAAGTACAAGGATAACTAAAGTCATAAAAGATATTGTGTACTATTTAGCAGAAGCATATAATTGGCAAATAGTAGGTCAAAATGTAATACTTAATTCTTTAAATGTGCTTTGTAGGCCAGAGGCGGGAAGTCAATTTGAACCACGTGACGGAGGAACGTGGAGACTCCTTGGAACGTGACGGACCCTCGGCCTGAACCCCCATTCGTCGCCTAACTGTATTTATTACCCATATAACAGTAAAGATGTCTAAACGCACTCAGGCTTCTACTGGCAAGGGTAACCAGGAGGGAGAGGAGGAACCCTCTACAAAAATAACCCATTTTCAGTTACAAATGTTCTCTGTGTTCTCACTTCAAGTCAGACTGTAACAAGGTGTAGTTGAAAACAGTGTTCCTAACAATGAGTGTGGTCGCACAAAGGATGAAGAATTGCAAATAAGTGGGTATTTCTATGGAGGGCAACTGAAAGAAGTAGAATGCATATAATTGGGATAAGTTGAACTGCCCCATATGTGCAAGCAGGGACTTAAGTTCTTGCCTAATTAGACGCAGGGTTCAACAAACTGCTAGATCGTTGCATGTTCCTTCTTTTAAGTTCCGTCTCCAACGTTATCCTTTGGTCAATCGTCCGCGTCGGGCATCACAACGTAGCGGGTGTTTTAAAAACACTCACGATGCATCCGCACCACTCATCGAATTTGCGTGCGACAGGGAAGGTACTTGACATTAACTTAGCTCAAATGTCTTGTCGCTTTTAGTAAATCAGATCTTTTGTCCTGCTAGGGAACTGCATTAAGGGAGAGAAAATAGGCTCCAATCGTATTACTGAAGACTGGATGATGGCCTGTAGGGAGAGCATTTCGAATCCTCATCGACTGTGGCGGGGTCACCGGCCGACTAGCAGAACCTACTGATAACAGACGGGGTTTATAATATTACGTGTGGTCCTCTTTGACACTTTTTTCCCACTTCAGTGCTGTCCAGCCTCATATTTGTCAGGGCTCTGTTTAGCTAGTAGATGGATGAAGGAAATGTTGCATGTTCAATTCATTAATTTCTGCATTCTTACCAACAACAACTCTCTAGATGACTTACCCCCTTTGTCGCTTCAGTTGTTAAGACCATCCCGCAAAACAAAGGATTAAGATAGTTCCCGGGGATTGGCTTCATTTTTAACCCTTCCGTTAGGAACCTTTACTAATTCTTGAACCAACAGATGTCCTTTTTCTGCTTCAATAGGGATGAGGGATTAGCAATAAAAATCGGGATCGCTGCCCTTCAGGATCAATTTTGCCTCCTACTGCCAGCAATGCAGCTCTTCCTTGGGTAAGATGTGTAAAAGTACATAACTTACGTACAGCAGAGCTGAAGAGGGTGCCACCGTAAACAGGAGGCCAGGCCCCCGAGCGAAGGCTTAACATCTCGCGTAATTAAGTTCAGAGTAAAGCATACTACTAACACATCACGACGATTTTAGTAGTGCTACGAAACTGTACTGGCTTGGTTCCTGTATGTAAGTATCAGAAAGTGGAACAAATTATAGTACGATCCGATTTATAGTAAGCCACGTTCTCATACCATATTTGCTCTTTATCTAGCACACCTTTATAAACATTCTTTCTCATCACACTTCATCTCGCTTCAATCTGCTATTACTTATTCGCTGACACTGTTAGCCGCTTCGCTGTAGGTACTGAGACTCTCTATATCACGAATGAATTCCACCTAGACTAAACAGACTCCTAACTTCATTCAAATAGTCTCTGGGACTGATTCCTTCTTTTCACTTTATTTTCCACGGAAATGGGACTCGTTCTAATGTGGTACTAAGACCTGGCCTCAAAGCGCAATGAGAACACTCGATGTTGTGCAATAGTTTATTATTAGCGTGTAGGTGAGAGGACGGGATGTGGGCTGTATGGCAATGGGGATAGCCGGAGAACGGCGAATATGCAGACCGTGGAGGCAATACAGACAGCGAAGAGTGGAGAGGCCACGCAGTCAAGTGAACACTACAAAGTAATAACAATTCACTATGCAGTTTATTCCAAATGTGCTAAAATTTGATCAACTCTACAATCTTCCGACTGTCTGTCACAATGCTGCACGCCAGTTGCAGTCACATCACTGCCTTTCCTCACTTCCGATTTCGCACCCTGGCGTGGTGCACTCTCACCCGCTTTATGCTTACATGGGCACTGTTTCATCCATGCTGTCCATATCTCCACACAGGGCAGAGTATCCATTGTGCCACTTATCAGGATGCAAGGAGGAAGAAGAAATGCGGGTAAGAATACTGAGATAACTTTGGAATTAACGCATTTGATATCAAGGTAGAGCAGGATGATCAGCGAGCCATCACATTACCACAAACATAATCGCCTTTCTACCTCGCATATACTGGTATGCTAGCCGGGGTGAGAAAATCTGGGCATCACATATGTGGGATGCTGGTAGCCAGCAAGATGTGTCATATGCCATAAAGATGTGCAATCATTTCAACTACCTCTTTTTGAATCTCGATTCTCAGGTGACAGACAGAACCTTCTCAAACTTCTATTTCCATCTACGTGGCAGTACCCCATGAAGAGTCTTCCTTCTCTTGGTGTCCAAGACAATTATAGATCAGAGCAGTGTCCTCCTCATGGATGTGCTCACAAAATGTATGATGTGAATGGATTAGTGGCAGGATATGGGAAGCATTGATGAAGCACTCACTCGTAAGTAGGCATAGACAAAGAACTTTGGGTTTGATGGGTGGGTAATTTAAGGCATTTAGGTGTAAAATTTATTGTTTTTATGAGTCTTGGTTACTGTTAGCATTACCGCCTTAGGTGGGGGGCGGCAACCCGTTGAACGGTGGGCCAAGTGGAGGAGCATATCCCATTTCACCCATTGGAACTTCAGGAGGATACCACATTGGCTCCTCGATTGGAGCAATGTTGTCAATTACTTCAACTATTAAAGAAAATGGTAAAGTTAGAAGAGTCAATGCGAAAACAAACTATGTTGCATAATTCAGGGTAAATAATGTAACCTGGTGGCTGGTAAAGTGGTATTTGTCCCATTGGTTCTTGAGAAGCTTACTCGCAATATGTGAATAAATGCGGTTCAAACCTAAAAACCTAAAATAAGTGTTTGACAAGACTACTTTTACAACCACTCATTCAAATTTCTAATCAATTCACTTCATTGCATGAAACGTTTTTTTTCCACTAACCACTGGGGAATAATTACGATGCTCTGCTCAAATCTGCCTTTCCAACCTGTGCCGCTCATTGAAACTTGAGCCAAATCAGTAGTGGTCTCGATGCCTCTTCTTATGCAGATCAAAGCGCTGATTCCGTCATCAATGGTAACATTTAGTTTGATCCGGATCATTCTTAACTTCAACCCGTGTTACACTTTCCTCCATTTCTAACCCCGTTTATCATGACGGAACCCATAAATCAACCGGCTCTGTCGGAAGGCCAATTTTCTCATCCACTTCATGTGGGCTCTTCACATGCACAACAAATGTAAACTCAAATCCACAGAATGGTGGTTCTACTGCATCGTTCGCCTTTCCCAATAAAATATTTTTCCTTCACCAACAACACGACAACTTATGAAGCAAAAGCCGCAAAAAGCGAATTGTTATCACTAGCCACAGGTGGCTTTTGTTTACGAATGCCTTATTTCTTACATATGCTACGCCCCTAAGCAACTCAACGCTTCAAGTCGGATTTGTGTATGAGTAATCAAGGTGAGTGCTAAATTCACATGATGGGCCAGTGACCCTCCGAAATTCATAGGTAATAACAACCAATTACCTTAGTAGTTGTGCTAGAATGGCAATAAGCAATGATAATACAGAAAAAAGGTTACATACGCGATGTCGCACGGTAATATGCACCTCTTGTGCAAAGCGAATTCAGCAGCATGGTCTCGGACTGGCATTTAATGTCATTCCAAATTGCCAATCAGGGACTCGGACCCGGACCTGGAGGCGTTCATGTGGGCGCCAGCACCAATACACATGGTACCTACACAAACAGTGCGATGTTCTTTTAACTTGCATTTAGGGAGATACTCATTGTAACAAAAAATTTAGCACCCCATTTACGTCACTCTTAAGCGTGCCTGACGGACTATTTCAATTTTTTCCGCTTTGGCCACCTTAGGTTCCTTGTTTGAATTTGTAATTTCATTGCTGCCTATGAGATGTTTAGACAAGATTTTTTAAAAAGAGGCGGAACCAATCATACCATGTTAGCCCAACGCAAATTATCTTTGACAGAGATCGAAGGATAGAAAGCAGCCCGGTGCAGTACATGGCGGAGAATCCATGTAGAACAGATGTCAGCCAGCTCATTGAGTTTGTCAAGTTTGTAGTGAAGAGGCGACAGCAACTTGTTACAAGACCTCTTTTTCCTTGTCATGCCTGCTTCTAAGTTGCTAACATTTACTCCTACGAAATTGAGAAAAATTAAAAACACAGTCTTGTAGTTTCGCACCTTGACTCTAGAGTGACAGGATCGAAAGGCCATTCCAAGATCTTTATCGACCTTTTCACCAAATGGTCACCATTGCTTCACTTTTGAGGAGGCTATGGTAAGCAGGAAGGAAGATGACTGCAAGTAGGGAATTGGCGTTAAGTATCAATGTCGAAGAGACAACCTGGATCCAAGGTCTCTTCATATGTTCAGAACTGGGTTGCAATATTATAATAGGGGTCTATTCCTGACGCAGAAATGAAGTTATTTTGAATTTTGTAACAGGTGTCTTTATTTACTAAGGCACTGAAGCAACTGTAGCTTTCCTGTCACAGGAGACAGGTTTCAATGATACCTCGAATGCCATATTTAAAACTATAGCAATGCCTTTGGGAAATCTGGACGACCTTTGTTCATAATTTATTCCTACCGTTGATAATATGGAAAAGAACTCCAGAAGTTGCCTACTAGGCACACGAATATACTCTGATGGCAAAGTGTAAATGTAGGAAAAATAAGCATCGTAAAGCATGCGATAAACACTGACGAGGTCAGAGTAACTTGATGGCTCTTCAGAAGCACACCATCTCTACTGATCGAAAAACTAAACCTTTTATTTGACGCGATGGTCCAAGCCAAAGCCATAAACGCCTCCAAGTCAAAAAAGCTTAGTTGGTTGCTCCGATAAGGAGAAAAATGGAGGACTACCTGTACGTTGATCGTAAAAAGGAGGGACTCCTTCCCTCTATCCCACCTGCGCAACCAATTAACTTCTCACACGGGTCAAAGTGGTTCACCGCGTTATTTATACCAACATGCAGGCTTCATGGGTTCCAGGTGAATTCTGTTGGACTCTGAAATGTGGCTATCACTTTCTAGCGTCTTACGCAGACCGATATGATTGAGTTCTTTCCAAAACATTGCATAGTGCACGCAGGCAACGAGATAGTCATTTTGTGGTAGGGGTTTTCAAGACGATAATGTTGACGTTAAAATCTAAAGAAGTGTCAGTTTCTCTATCACTCATTCACCCGTTTGCGATGCAATATCGCGTCTGACGGGATGTGATCACATAACACCTCACAGAACGGATGAAGGTCTGGCCATTACCGGTTAATAAGCCTGAGTCCCGTCGATTCCAAGTCTTAGTAGACCATTAGAGACGTTTTTTGGTTTAGACCAAAATCGCAGGCTTATGGCATAAACCTACGGAAAACATGCTTAAAGTAAGGTAAATCAGAGAAATGGCACGATTAAGAGTTGGAAGAGCTAAAGCTCTGCTTTGCTATTTTAGCTCTGTTCACTAATGCCAATGAAACGGATGTGCATCATGCACTTTTACAAAAGAACAGCAAAAGCAGCGATTGCGTCATCCTTTATGTCGGTATCCAGCTCAAACGGCATTTGCAGCATTAAATTTGTAAATAAACTTGGAGTGCTTTCTACTTTCGCAATTACCAGACATCATGAGATAACGAAAATGTTTACAGTGAGAACAGGCTATTAGACGTAAGCCTGAAAGAGGTAGACCATTCTATACCGCCTTGATGCGGAACTGTTTTGCGGCACAACAGAAAAGGCATTGCACAGAGTAATGCAAATAACTGATCTCACAAATCAGACATCTTATAAACTAATCACTCCAGCGTGAATCCTGTCTTTTTGAGCGAACCCACTGCATGTTAAAAAACGAAAATCTAGAGTGCCTACTATGACTGTCTTGGGTGGACGAAGGTGGCTTACGTCCCCTTGCAAACCAATGTAAAAAGAGATGCAGCCAATATAAAGGGCGATAAGGTATATAAGACAGAATTGGTCAAAACTGTCCCTATTTGATAAGGCTTTACTGTGCTAGGATTGCACCGGATCACTTAGGCGCCTAGTGGTTCCATTTTATAAGTACAAACGGTTTGCCAAGAGTTGCTTGAAAATTAGTAGCATGTAGGAGATGAAATGATGGCGTATGCATCGGACGCAAGCTATTGGTGTTCTTCATTTGCCCATGATGCGTGTGATTTCCGATGCATCTGCATTACTTGCAGCGGATCTAAACGATCCCACCTCATAGCGATTGCCTTACTTCAGCCATGTACATATTGACATCGTGGGTTCTTTATCGACTCCATACAGAGGGAAGAAATCAACATTTTGTTGTAATGGCGATTTAATTCAAGAAAAGAGTTTGAAAAAACATTTTGTTTCTTTTTTTAAGCCGGTAAATCTGCTGATGTAGGGTTTTTGAAAGCCTAAAGATTACAACATTTAACTGAACTACACAACGTCTTCAAGGATCTATGGAACTTTACCGTGTCTGGTTATGCGAAAGGCAAAGAACGGGCACAAAGAACGAATCATATTTTAACCGAGCTACCCAAGGCATTCACTAGGGCTGTGCAGCCGAAGAATTTGGATTTATGCCTGAAAGGATTAAGTTTTCCAACAGTCCACCGGATTTCCAACTTTTAAGTGCTCACAGGCCACATCTATGAGTGTCAGCAGAGAGTGTCGAATCAGAACTCACTAGTGGTAATCCAAAAAGCTCCACAGTAGGTACTCTGACTGAAAGGACAGACGAGGCAAACTATCAACCTCTAGCGTGGAAACTTTTAGGTATTTTAAGCCAGACAAAAAACACTACAACAAGCAATAGTACCTTAAAATCTACCAAAAAGAGAACTCATGTTGCTCTTCACATTTGTTTCACCTCTCATGCTTCATCGCATGTTTCACCACACTTAAAGCGAATGAGTAAATCGAGGGATAAAGGTCACCAAACCAAAAATTTCTTCGGTCGGCAATAAATGACTAGTCGCCGTATAAAAATGATCGGTACTCACTGTAGTAAAATGCGTCACAGCCTGGGCGCGAAAGGTGGGGCCGTCATGGTTACAAAAGTAGGAAGCCCACTGAAAATTGGACATGTCGTGACGTGCATCTTTTAACCATCCTCGTGGAAGATGAAAATTAAGTGTATTTAATGACTTAATACAAATCATGTTTGAGGGCAGGATTGTGAAAACCAGTGGTATTCCCTTCGGGAATACATCCCACCTAGGATGAAAATTTCTCATCAACAGAGTTCCATATTGTCTCATTCCACAAATAATTCTTCCTTCCCTACATTTATGATAAATATGAAAGTGCATTGAACACAACACCCAGGATTTTCCAGAAGACACGAGAAGACTAGCCAGTGTTGTGTAGTTGTTTATTATTACTGTGCGAATGATATGACAAAATGTGAGCTGGATGGCAATGCGCATGGGCGGAAGGAGGAGACTGTGCGCAGTGCAGAGATTTTGAAGAGTGAAGGAGCCACCCACTTAAGCAATCACTAAAATGCAATAACAAATCATTGCAATTTAAGGCCAAAATATGCTGAATTTGGTAAGTTATGCAACGATTTGGCGTAATTTAGTACATCAGTAGTATTCGCGTCGTTATCTTCCTTCACTTGCAATTGATCACTGACCTACAGGCCACCTTATGGGTCCTGTGACACTTCCACCTTATGCCAATCAGTAGTGTGTCATTCGTATTGCATATAACCCTACTAGAATAGAGCACTGATTGTGACTGTCATTAAAGTGTCAACAGGATAAGACAATACAAGTAGAAATACTGAATACACTTTGCGAATAACATACTAAGCATTGGAGTAAAGCAGAAACATTGGCCAGCCGTCACACACATGACGTACGGCTCAGGATAAAACAATCGCAGCATCACATATGTGGAATGCTGGAAGCTAGCGCATTTGCCATATACCACTTGGAAGCACAATTACACCAAATGTCGCCTATCAGATCTGGGACCTTAGTTGACGTGCAGCACTCTATCATATCTCTTTCAAATTACCTCTCTATGTCTCGTGAAGAATCTTTCTGTTCTTAATGTCTTTAACATTTAGTGAATAGAGTAATGTAACTCTTGAGACAGTTCTCATGGGGTGCAGGAATTTGGATGATAGTAGAAGGACGCGGGAAACACTAATTGGACACTCATCCATTAGTAAACACAGAGGATTAAATTTGAATTAGTTCTTAAAGCAATTTTAGCATGAGGTTCGGTTGGAAACATTGGTTGCAACAAGAATAACCGTCTTAAATACAAGACTACCTACCACAGGGCCAATGATCTTCCAAAGAAGATTAGTCCACGTAGCCCTGCTGTTAAAATCCTAGGTGATCGCCTAAGTTTTTATATTCCTCATGACCATATGAGCCCAGCCGATCCAATGTATGATGAGTTCCAAGACTGTTGAAGCTCCTTTCAGCAAGACCAGTTAATGTTTGGTCAGCGGATGCAGCACTTAATGCAAAATACATTAAGGCAAGAATTGTAGACACATAACCAACGAATACTCGAAGAAGATGCGTAGTCGTCATCGTAACAAATCAGTTCCAGACCTGAAGATTTAGAAAGGAGTTAAGAAGAAAACATTTTTGCAGGCATTTTACATGCGCTTCCTTCACGCATCGAGTCAATCGACGTCATTACTCAAAACGGTCCTCTTCATGGACCACTTTTGTGATCCAGAGTGCCCTCACCATCAGCAACGCTTGATGAGCCTTGAACCAAATCAAAACTGATCTTGATGCCTCTTCTTAAGTGGTAGTGTTAAGTTTTGTCCCGGTCATTGGTCACTTCTTCTCGTGTTATACACCTCTCCATTCCTAATCTCATATGCCATAACAGAATCCAAAAACCAACCATGGCTTTCAGGAAGTCTGCCTTTTGTGTGAATTTTAGGCTTAAAATTGATGTGACCTCAAAATATTTTATGCAATAAAGCATTTTTAGCAAAACACTATGGTTAACATGAACACGTATGAATGCCTGTAAGAAGACACTACGCGATTCTCTGGACTAGGCTCAAACCCTACCACTCTCACAGAAATAAAACTTTAACCAGAAAGATTAGAAGCTGTTTGCCAAGTTTATACCTTAGAATTGCCAATTTTTAAAATTCTAGATTATAAACAAGAGAAATCACTATTATTATTTTGTGTGTGACAATAGTTGAGGATCTAAATAATGGCCTTAAGAAGCACCGTTATTTGTATTCAAGGGAGATAGAAAAGAAGAAAGTGCACGAGGTTGATTAGTAACTTGCCAGTCTTTATCAGATGAAATTAAAGAGCGTGTTGCAGACTGTCCTTTAACGCCTTTTTAACCTATGAATAGGAGAGCTGGGCCCGGAGTTGTCTATGTGGGCGCCAGCACACACAAACTGGAGGCGGTGGTGGCAACTCACAATTAAACATCCACCGCAAAGCAAATTCCAACAACTCATTGCGCATCACCGTTGAATATCAATTACGTCTTGTTATTTTCTTTCATTCCTTTTACCTTCATGCTTCGTAGCTGCGTGTCATCTCGTGCTCCACCAACTCATTCCACATCCTTCTGATACAGCGCTCCACTGCCGCAACTCCTCTAATCTACGCACACCTCCATCACGCAATGCCCTCATTATCAACTTATTATCCCAGTTCTGCAGGCGAGAGGATAAGTACACAAAGATATCAACAAAAATAAGTGATATCAGATTCAAGCAACGCAATCATATCTGCATAAATATTTTTTGTGTAATTCTGTTGGAAGGATATGGACAGCAGCTGGCTATCAAAGGCGAACTATGTGCTTTAACAGCAAGACAGCATAGGAAACAAGGTCTGTCTACTTTAACGAAACATCGCTTCCAATTGCTCCTAGCCGCCTCTTGTCATTCACCCTCCAGTAAATCAAATTCGCTTTCTAGGCCGTGCATTTGCTTTAGCTGTACGAGAGGAGGGAGAAAATGGAGCATTTGTAGACAGATTCACATAATTCACAAGAACGCAGTACCACCTTCGTTGGAGTGCTGTCGTCAACATCTGCTTCTACGATCCGCACAATTCCGATGGGTCATTCGCATAAAAAGTGTGCTGGTTCTATACAAAAGCGCTCAAAATGTAAGTTATCAATGGACACAAACACTATCAAATTGGTAACTTTCATGAAAAATATTTACCTTATTAGTGAAAAATAGAATTCTACTTGCAAGCTTTTAAGGCATAACTGCACAATATGAAAAGGTTATTTATTTACAGGAAGAAGTATGCCTTCCGAATTATTGATGTCCATCCCTAAATTTCACACTGATGTGTTGAAACAATTTCAGGTAGGCTGGCACAAGAAGTCAAGCGACTCACAGCAGCCACAATATTCCCCCAGCAAAATGTCATTACCTCTTTGCATGCCTCTTCAGCATTTCTTTGTCCTCATTTCTGCACGGTCACCATCGTTAAAATACGGAATTCTCGTAAAGTATATGTGACTACTAAACACAGCTTCGTATAACAGGGCGGTATGATTCAAATATGAGAAAAGGGTCTCTTCCCTGTCCTCCATTTGCTCGATAAGAAAGAAACTCGACAAGGCGCCTCATGGTAAAAAATCGACCCTGATCCAGATAAACTATCCACCCTCGAGATGATCAACACAATAGTTTACATTCACGTATTTCGTGAAGGTTGCAAATGTTGGCGCGGCCCACACGAGGCTCAAATGTATTTTGTTTAAAAAAAGATGCTATAACCAGACCCTATTCTGGGCATCAGTGTCGCTACCGTTCTCAGACCAAGCATTTCAGTTAGAGGCGCAATGCGACAAGGGGCTGACGGAATGGTAAACTGCAAAAAACTTGCCTCCGGGGTCCGTCCCTTGGCAGTTAATTTAGCTGTTGGGCGTATACATGGTAATTGAAACCGTAGGGATTAGCATCTGAGCCACTCACTTCCTCCTAATTGCGCATCAGCAAATTAAACTCCATTATTTATCCATCCTTTTACTCGGCCAAATCTCACAAAATATTCCCAGTCTAGGCTCAATTACCAAATTTGTAGCAATCTGCCCCAAAATCCATCCCCTTCACGTCGCATCGGTGGCAGTAATTTATGCACGTAATGGTAATATGCGGTCTGATTGGAGGCGAGCAGGAGTGGAATGCTTGTGCAAAATGGAACTCAAAAACCATTCCTCACTCGGTTGGATGTCTGCAATTAAGATTGTATTTGTTGTTACAGGTTATATTTTAATAATGTCATTAAAGGATGAGTTGTAGCACTCTATCTCACTCCAGTCACTTCCAGTCCATTTGCAAATACAAGTGCGTTTTCCCAAAATGCATCAACCCCTCATAATCCTCCTGTGGATGGATAGATCAGTTAGTGGAATTGTGAAGTGGCTGTGGCAACTTTTTTTGACAAATAAGCGTTAGAAGTCAAATTTGATTAAAACGCTTTATTCGGCACCATTACACCAAATTTCGAAACACACTATTTAGTCATCTCTTATTTACTGTCTTCACAACTATATCTGTAGTAGATTATGATTTCCTGCAGTAAGAGCTAATTTTCATCCTTACTAAACGTCTCTCGCTTACAGGAATCCTTTACCTCTTCTCCGACGCGGCTTAATTCTTTTCAATTGTTTAAAGGAGGTAAGAATTTCATTCTAACACAGTGCTTTGACCTGCCCCAAAGACACAATAAGAACCGCCAGTATTGTGCAACAGTTTATTATTAGCGTGTGGATAGGATGACAGCATGTGACCTAGGTGGCAAGAACTGCGACTGAAAGGCGGAGAATTTGCAGACTGCGGTGGTTTGTTCAGACCGCGAAGAGCGAAGAAGCCACCCGGTCAAGCAAACACTACAATGGTATGACAAATCATTTCAATTTTAACTCAAACTGTGCTGACTTGGGTCAAACTTCTAAATTCTAAACAATTACTGCAAAGTCTAGCACGATACGCTCACTCTCTCCCGCCTTATGCACATACCAGTACTGTGTCATCTGCACTGCCTGTGGGCCCGTTCAAAGTAGAGCACCGATCGCGGTAGTCATCAAAGCAACACATTCGGCATTAGAAAAATGCGCATGAAAACTGGCCAAGAAGCACATCACCGTTCTATCATACGCATAATATGCGGGATTTGGTAAAAATTTTGAATATGCAGGATGCTGTAGCCAGCACATTCTTACCTCTCTCTTTTCACCCGCTTACTGACACCTTATGGGGAATCTTTCTGCTCTTGACCTTTTATGGAACATAGCAACTAAGGTAAGGAAAATCTCATAAAATGTAGGAGTGGGATCAAATAGTGGAAGGACATAGGAAGCACTAATTAGACACTTACTCATAATCAAACATAAGCAACTACTTCTGGGCTAAGTAGTTAAGCTCTCTGAGACATTATAGTCGTTAGTTTATTTACCATTAGCGTAGTCGCCTTAAATACCAGACGATCCATGGTAGGATCCTTGACCTCCGGAGGAAGAATGACCCATATGGCCATGATGGGAATGTCCCATGTGATCATCCATTGATTGATGGTCCCCTTGACTATAGGAACCCATTTGATTTCCTGAATGATAGCCCTTTTCAGCAAGACCGGATAAGGATTGATCAATGGCTCCGACAATAAAAGCAAAACAAATTAGGGTTAGAACAGCAGTTCCATAACCATTGAATACTCGAAGATGATACTTTCCCGCCATCATAACAACTTGGCTTCAGACCTAAACATCAAAAAAAAATAATAGACAAAACCACTTTTACAAGCACTCTCACCTCCATGCAGTTCCTTATTCACACCTCGAGACACACCAACTCTCTGCTCTATGTTGGCTCTACGAACTGTGACGCTTAGTGAACAATGAACCGAAAGAGTAGCGATCTAGATGTCTCCTCCGATAAATTACCAATTTATTTGCCAGTTGAAACCTTCGGTTTTGTTGGGGTCATTGGCCACTTTAACTGGCGCCACAATCTTCTCCATTCCTAGCTTCACACGCCATGACAGAATTCGTAACTTAGCCAACGCTACCAGCATGTCAAACATTTCGTCTGCCTTGCAAGCAAATTTCACATCCAAAAATGGTATGAAATCAAAATGAGTGGCGGAAAAAATAAAAATTTTAACCGAAATCCTTTGAAACGTAAGCACATCTCAATTTGCATATAGGAATGCATCGAACGGTGGCCTAAGTAGATTGGAAAGACTTGAAGAGGTAGGCTGGATTCATATTTTAGAACTACTTTCGTTTCCAGAAATTTGCATTGAAAGCAAAAGAAATCAATACCAACGTATAGGCACGACATGAGTTAAAGATTAAAGACGTGGCATTAGGAGGCAAGGTTACTTGCGTCCAAGGGAGACAGAAAGAGAAACATACGTGATGTCACTCGGTAACTTGCACGTGCTGTGCAGAATGAATTAAACAACGTGGTAGCAAACCGACTTTAAATACCTTTTCAACATGCAGATCAGAAGGTTGGGCCTAGTGGCGTCCATGTGGGTGCCAGCACTATCCTCCAGCATTCACAAACAAGGGGGCGTCTTTGCATCTCACAGTTGGGTGTCAGCTACAGAAAAAATTGTAACACTTTACTTTGCATCAGACATTAATCCCTTTAAGGGTATGCATCTGCTCCCTTCTCCTCCATATTGCGTAGGTGCGTGTCGCCTCATACCTCCCCTAACTCATGTTCCATACTCATCGCCTCCAATCGGTGCACACCTCCATCACATTGCACCCTCAGTACCATCTCGACCATCAGGTTACATGCGTAATTATCAGCCCAGCTTTGCGGGTAAAAAGGCAAGTACACAAACAATTCATTTGAAAATCGCATAAACATAATTCGAGCAACAATATCATGTTATGTCTACTTTTGCATAAGTCTACAGAAGGGATATATTAAGGGGAAAAGTGTGTGTTTCAAAGACGTATTGGAGCTGGGAACATGGTTCGTGCAGTTTAGCAAAGCATCTTGTTATTCAAACGTCGCCATGATCAAAACCAACACAGAAACACCTTCATTAGAGCTTCGTCTGCATCTTCATCCCTCAACCCACATTGGGCCGTCCACACATCTAGTTCACACACACACACACACACAAGTGGGCGTGTCTTTTGAAAAATACTGCCACTGAGGCGCAGGAACTTTAACACCAGACTGCGTAGTGGACCGAGCTGATTCACCACAAATATGAAGCAGTTGGTGACTTACTGAGGCAAAGTAAACTCCCTTACCTTTCGAAATACTGTCAGCCATCTCTAAACCCCATTCAGAATGTGTCGCAAAGAGGCTGCGTGTGATGATGTGGCATTTGAAGAAACTCTCCCCTCGTTATGCGTCGTCCCTTTCCGACTACCCCTTCAACCACTTTTTGTGCATATGTGAGCGAAGCCATTGCCATTAAGAAGTAGTGGCACGTTTCTTCTCACGAAAACTCTAAAACGGAGAGTTAATCAATCGTCTCTCTGATATCTGGCCAACAAATTGTCGTAGTGTGTCAAACTATTTGATTGTTTGGCTTGGCTAAAAGGTAGTCCAATATCACGACTCATGGCAAATAACTTGAGTCTGAGTCGGATGGTCCACCTTCCCTTGAAGTGGAGAGTACATTTGACTACTTGTACGTGCGTAGTGGGATTGGCCGTTACTGTCAGTCTGGAGGATGAACAAACTTTAACCCCAATCTGGATCTCAATGCAGATCATCATCTTAAGTCGTTCCCAAGTGGCCAATCACTTCGGATGGCGCAAGATGACGAGACGAATGAATGACAAATTGGTTAATTACATTGCTGTGCTCACCCAAAGCTTGCCCCATTTCGCAAGCCTAGTGTTGGGCATCTGTCCATTAAACCGAATTGTGATGCTTGGTGTATGATTCATGCATTCTCAGTTCCTTTGCAAACTCAAGCATTTATCCAATAGATTTACCCATGATTAGCGGGCAGTCCCTCATTCACTCATCTATTCATCAATGCATTATCCCACTCGTCCATCAATCCATGTATCCATACATCAATACATTCAGCCATCTATCTATCTATCTATCTATCTAATGCTCAACCACTTTACAGTCACCCATCCACCTATCCTTGCATCCGTCCATTTATTCACGCATTCACTTCTTTTAAAATAATAACCCAGTTAAGGCTTAGTTACCTATTTTTAGTGGTTATTCCTGCATCCATTAACTTCATGTCAATGCGTTAGCGGTGCCTTGTACCCATAATAGCAGTATGTGGTCTGATTAAAGGCAAGAACTTGGTAATTACAAGATTTAGGTAGGCACGAAGGATCCGCAGGAGCAAAAACTAAGGTCAAATACCCTCTCCTACCAAGTTAGGTGTCCCGGATCAAGGTCCTATTGGTCAACATAACTTGTGTAGTACCATCGTTATCGCATAAGCTCGTTTTCACTTCAACGGCCTTAAGAAGGGCTGACAAAACTAAATCGCCTCATTTTAATCGCTTCTAAGGTTTTTAAATTCAATGATTTACGGCAACATGTAAGCATGCCTTCTTATAACGCACCGGCGTGGACAGGTATGAAGTGACTGCGCTAACTTGATCATAATAAATAAGCTTCAGAAATTAGAGTTGCTTTAAGCTCAATTAGACGTACATAGGGCCTCATTCTTCTGCCACATCTATTAATAACGTGTTAAAAATTAGTATCTTTGTCTAAAAAACTTTTAAACAAATTTTGCATCACTTAATTTTGCCATACCGCATAGACTGCCTTTGTTAGCCAAACTGGATCAGTTGCTGAGACTCAATCTTAAAAATTATTACACTTATTCCGAGCATCTCTCAACTACGCAGACACAGATTCCTTCTTTCTGCACATCCCCAGCATGTGCGAAAGTCGTTTTACCACAGTGACCAGACCTGCCTCAAGACGCAATAAGACCCGCCAGTGTTGTGCAACAATTTATTAATGTTATCGTGTAGATGGGAAGACGGGATGTGGGCTGAGTGGCACTGATTTTAGTTGGAGAATGGAGATAATGCAGACTGTGGGGACAGTGCAGACGCCGGAGAGTGAAGGGGCCACCCAGTCAAGCGAACACTACAAAGCATTATCAAATAATGACGAATTCATTTCTAACTGAGCTGATTTGCCATAATTTAGCAAGCCAGTAGTGACTACATTACACTATTTTCTCATTCGCAATTTCTCACTGCTCAATAAAGTCTAGCGCGGCGCACACACTCCCGCCTTACATCCACATTGGTATTGTGACATTCGTGCTGTCACAACCCGACTTAGGAAGGGGAAGCATCAGTAGAAAAGCCTTGACTACTTAGCAAAATAACATTAACCATCATGGTGGAGTAAAAGCCACCGCACCTCTACACACATCACCGCCTTTCTATTCAGCGCATATGGCATGCGGACCTGCATAAGACAACAGGAGCTTCGCTTTTGTGGAATAATGGTAGCCATCCGACGATTTTAGCATATGCCTCCTCTCAGGTTCCAGGTCTCATTCGGTACACAATATACAACATAGTTTCTGATACCTCGTATAATGTAAAGCCTCTGGCTGTGCTCACAAGACGCACGATGAGGATGGAAGGGTTGCAAGATGCAAGAGATCTTGATGTGGCGCTCGCGCATAAGTAAACTTGGACAAAGGATTTCAGGTTTGATGGTAAGGTTCATCAAGGTCATTTCGGTAGATAATTCAATGTTTACAAAAGACTTAGTTACCACTAGCATAACCGTATCAATAACCAGATGACCCGCAGCAGTGTCCTTGAACTCCGGAAGAAGAATAGTCCATTTGACTTTGGTAGGGGTATCCCAAATCATTCGTCAGTCCTTGATATTCTCCTTGAGCAAGTGAACCCAATTGATTCACCGCATGATAGGCTCCCAGAGTGCTGAGACCCGTGCCAACAAGACCGGTTAAGGGTTGGCCAGATGTTCCGGCAATCAAAGCAAAACAAATTAAGGTGAGAATTGCAAACCCATAACTAACGAACACTCGAAGATGATGCATTGCCGCCATCGTTAAAAATGGTTATAAACCTAAAGTTAGAAGAATAATAATGAAAAACAAGCTTTTACGAGCACTCCTGTACCTTATCCATCCCATCTCGAGTCACATCACTTCATTATATACTGGAAGACATTTAAAAAGTCATTTTGAGGTACTAATCAAACTAGGAATATTTGTGCATTAGCCGCCTAGCATAAAATAGTTCCTGCCTCCATAAGTATGGCGTAGAAGAAAGATAAATCACCTCCAACATCTATGCGTAAAAAGAGTTAAAAATCAAAATCATGATTTTCAGAAATGCGGTTAGCAATTCACAAGAGGGGCAGAAAAGAGAACATACGCAGTGTTACTGGGTAACTTGCACGCTTTGTGCAAAGTAAATTACACGGCGTTATCCCAGACAGGCTTTAATGCATTTTTAACCCGCCAATCGGAGAGTCGGCTCGGAGGCGTTTATGTGGGTGCCAGCACGAACTCCCTGTGCACACAAACAGAGGGATGTCCTTACAGCTCACGATTGAACATCCATTGTAAAACAACTTTCAATAGCCCACTGTACATTACTCTTGAATATTCCTCGTGGTATACACCCAGCCCCTTAACTTCCGTGTATCGTAGTTGCGTGCCACATTGTGCCTTTGCCACCTCATGTTTCATATCATTCTGGTACAAACTCCTACCGCCTTATCCCATGCGTAAAATTCTGTCGCATAATACCTTCAAAAACGGCCCAGCCATCATGTAGCATATGCATTCATCATCCTTGCTCCGTAAGTAGGCCAAAAGAGCAGAAACATCATTTTTAAAAAGTGTGGAAAAATTGCTCAAAGAGAACGATTGCATTATAAACGCCAGAAAGGTTCTTTTAGAGGGATTAAGAAATTAGCAAGAAGTAGGTGGAAAAGCATGTGATTTAACGGTAAACCAGTGCCAGACTCTCGCCACTTACCCGTCACCAGATGCCCTATAAATCCCGCAGATCAACTGTTAGGAAGTCAATCTGTCTAAACAGAGTTTCCTAATGGGAAAAGAGAAGGATAAGACATTCATAAACAGGTCACCATGATCGACACCAACACAGAAACACCTTCATTAGAGCTTCGTCTGCATCTTCATCCCTCAACCCACATTGGGCCGTCCACACATCTAGTTCACACACACACACACACACACACACACACACACACACAAAGTGGGCGTGTCTTTTGAAAAATACTGCCACTGAGGCGCAGGAACTTTAACACCAGACTGCGTGGTGGACCGAGCTGATTCACCACAAATATGAAGCAGTTGGTGACTTACTGAGGCAAAGTAAACTCCCTTACCTTTCGAAATACTGTCAGCCATCTCTAAACCCCATTCAGAATGTGTCGCAAAGAGGCTGCGTGTGATGATGTGGCATTTGAAGAAACTCTCCCCTCGTTATGCGTCGTCCCTTTCCGACTACCCCTTCAACCACTTTTTGTGCATATGTGAGCGAAGCCATTGCCATTAAGAAGTAGTGGCACGTTTCTTCTCACGAAAACTCTAAAACGGAGAGTTAATCAATCGTCTCTCTGATATCTGGCCAACAAATTGTCGTAGTGTGTCAAACTATTTGATTGTTTGGCTTGGCTAAAAGGTAGTCCAATATCACGACTCATGGCAAATAACTTGAGTCTGAGTCGGATGGTCCACCTTCCCTTGAAGTGGAGAGTACATTTGACTACTTGTACGTGCGTAGTGGGATTGGCCGTTACTGTCAGTCTGGAGGATGAACAAACTTTAACCCCAATCTGGATCTCAATGCAGATCATCATCTTAAGTCGTTCCCAAGTGGCCAATCACTTCGGATGGCGCAAGATGACGAGACGAATTAAGGATATAATAAATAATTGCATTACTTAGCCTACCACTTTTATCAATCTACTTTTTAAGTTAGGCGTTATGTATCTCTATGCCGAACCAAGGCGTCACTAATAGCATCTGAGCCACGCTTGACCGCTTTCTATGTCTTAGCTTATTTCTCTCAAAGATAATTGTCCCAAATCTGAAGTGAGTACTTTGCCATGCATCCGCTCTTTCACTCAGTCTTCTGTTCCTCCATCTCTGTTCAAATGGTGACCATCCATTTACGCATTTAATTCTTGTAAAACACTAACCTAATCTGAGTTTACCTTGCCTTGTTGCAGCATTCACCACTGTGTGCATTAACTCTATCGTCAGTTGATTACTTTGTGTTTATGCTCACAATTGCATTATATGGTCTGATCAAGAGCAAGAAGTTATTCAGCATGGAATTCCATTTGGAAGGTGACGTGCATACATGAGCTTCTTACGATCCAGGCAAGTCCGAACGAGCTACATCGACAAACATCGAACTCAAACGCCCTTCCCCACTTCATTAGATGATGGGGGATTAAGGTCCTAAGAGTCGTTATACCCAATATTTTGCATCTTATTGCCTTCAATGAATGTGGCTGATTTGCGTTGCAGCATATAAGTGTAAGTCTCCTCTTCGTACAACGCATCGACTTCTATTAATCCACTTGTGCAGCAATAGATATAATTGTAGAAGTGTGAAACCACTGTGCTGATTCAGTCCTACCAAATCGGCACCAGAAAATAGAATTGGTTTATGCATAATCAAGCATATATTAAACTGCATTCTCCCTCCATATCTGTTCCTTGATTATTTGTCGGTAACTTTTCTCGTTAGATTTTGATATGCTTTATTCTGACATTTCTTATTCACTCTCTTTGTTGGCAGATTTGTAGCAGGTAATAGGGACATATGTTAGAGCTTAAATTCCACCTATCCTAAGCATATCTCATCTCTAGCTTTCTTTCAAAACGTCTCCGGCACAGATTTATCCGTTTCACTTGCTTATCCTATGTCTAAAATTTACTCCAACACAGTACTCGGATCTGCACCGAGGGCGCAGTGAGGACCGCCAGTGCTGGATGACAGGATGTGGGCTGCGTGACAGTGTGGGAGTGACCAGAATACGATGACCACCCAATTACGCAAACAATACGACGCAATAATAAGCCACTGCGCTTTCTACTTAAGCTGTTTTAAATATGATCGGCTTTGCAATCTCTCAACTGTTTGGCATAATTTGGTGCACCAGCACTTAACAAATCTCTGCCTTTCCTTATCTCCAACATTACACCCTTCGAAGGGCCTAGTGTAAGGCACGCACTCACTCCCACCTTGCATCCATATGGGTGCTGTTTTATCCGTACCATTTTAGCAACCCCGCTGGTGTAGTGTATGATTTTAGCAGTTGTCAAGGTGCAAACAGATGGAGAAAATATAATTAGGCGTGCTGCAACCGATTAGCAAACGAGCTTCGCCATCATGATGGAGGCATCACATCACCACATACCCGCCGTTCTATCCGCCATATATGACGTGCGGGCCGAGGTAAAAATCGAGGCGTCACAAGGTTGGGATGCTGGTAGCCATCCAACGTGTCTTGCATCATCTACAGGCGAGATTTCATCATATGCCTTTTCTTAGGTCTCGGGTCACTGATGGCGTACAACACACTCCTACATCTCTCTTTTCACCTTCCTGGTGGTAACTCATAGCAAATCTTTTTGCTCTTAGTATCCATGGCATCCAGAGATCTACACGATGTAAATCTCGGGGCTGTGCTCATGAAGTGCACGATGTGAATGCAATGGTTGCGAGGTCTAGAGGGCACCCATTAAACACCCAAGCATAAGAAAACATTGACCAAGTCGGATTTTTATGTTCTTAGGCAACTTGCATTTGAAATCTATTGTCTGTAGGCCTTGATTTACCACTTTCATAACCCTCTTAAACAGTTGGCTCACTATAGCAGTTCATTTGACTTCAATTCTCGGGTGGCAAACCACTAGACCCGATTGGAGGACAAAATTCCAAAGGGTTAACCGGCAGTTCAAGCAACAGAAGCAAAACAAATTTAGGTTGGAATGTGCATTATTGCAATCCAAACAAAGAGGATTCCAACATAAACATTAGGAAGGAATGGGCGAAAGAACCACTTTTACACTCTCCGCATTTGCACCTTAGTCTATATCCCCTTATCAACCATGTCCAATACAAAAGTGCCATGTTCTAAGCTGCCCCTCAATGTGTGACTCTTATTTGCTTTTGAACAAAACAACAATTACTTTTATGCTTGGTCTTCGATGGAATAAAATGCCAGCTTAGTCGTCACTGATAGGGTTGAGTTTTATTGCACACTTTTCGATTTCAAACCTCACGTCATGTCTGAATCCATAGATCTCTCGCTTCTGCCAGGAAGATAACCATCTCGTCTGCCTCGTATGCAGCCTGCAAGCACACAGGGGCGGTGAAAATGCACACTAACAGCAAGGATATTCTTCTTAACCATCCGCCTTCGCTTTTGCAGAAGACCTGTCGTAACAACACCACGGCAAACTGTGTAGCAGAGACAACGAGCGAAACGCATTTGATGGTCATTGGTCTCACTGCGTGGTCATTGTTCGGAAATACCTAACTAACTACCGACTCAATGGTTAAAGTCGGATTTGGGCATAATTAAGCAGACTGAAGAAACCGCCAACTTAACTCAGATACCAAATGCGCTTTGGGAAACCGAGCTATGCACAAATCGTCTTTACCCTCCAAAACACGTGGTTAATGACAATGTAGGTAATGAACGAATAGCAGCGAGTAATACTATTGCAAAAAGGCAGAAAAGGGATGGTATAGGTTTTTATTTCGGTGAATTGCACGTCCTGTGCGAAGTCAATTAAACGGCATTGTCACAGCCTTTTCACTCGCCAGTCCGAGAGTTGGACCTAAAGTCGTCCATGTGAGCACCAGCCCAAACGCAGTGCGCACAAATGAAGCGACAGCCTAACAACTTACAATTGAGCATCCATTGCAATTTGTGTCCATCTCTTTCTTTTTTAATGCTTCGTAGGTGCGTGCCACCTCGTGTCTGCACCAATTCATGTTTTTCCTCATCGTAACCTCGAACTTACGCACGCCTACATTGCAAAATACAGAATTGAAATATGAACCGAAGAGCAATATAGATCCTGCATACTTGTTGGTCCAACCACAAATTTTGACCACAAACTCACCGACATTTGATCCGTATAATACAATCTCACTAATAAAAACACGATGAGTCTTTCTATTTGTAGGTTAAAGAAAGCAGCAGTATGTCAGGAGAGAGAGCCTCTGTAGTCGAACGAAATATCGCTTTCCATTGCTTTTGCTAGACTATTGTCACTCACCTCAAGTAGGTGTTCTTCACATCTTCCAGGTCAACATTCAAAGATCTAATCCCATTCAGCATTACCCTTAAATGCAGATTAATACAATTTACATCAACACAACCTAACCATCAATAGAGCGCCTAAGCTTCGTCGGTTCCTGCACCCTCGTCATCTTGATGAGCCATCCACGCAACAAGTTTACTGATCGTGTACAAAAGTGTGCGAGGTAGGTGGGCGATGAAGTCATGACAGTAATTATGCACTATTCAGTAGGCATAAATTTTAGGCCTCTAATTCAACAAAATATTGTTGAGAGTGGTCTAATTAACCAATTTTTTTTTATTATTACTACTCTCTGTGTATATTTTACGTCAATCAGTGACTCAGCATGCGTGAAAATGTTGCTCCTACTCATGTATGTAGCTTCATAAAATTAAGATGCTTTACTAAGAGGATTTCGTTTACAAAGGATAATTTACAAAATTAGGACACACACAGTCGGAATAAGTTGGAATGACCCACATCAGCAAGCGCTTCTACCAACGGGCGAAGAATGAACAAAGTGAAGCTCAAAAGGTCCCTTCCATGTGAATGGGTGTCAGCGATCAAAATTGTCTGAATCAAAATAGTCTGTTCAGCACCGTCGTCATTAAAGCAACTTATCTACGTTTCATCCTCCTTTAGAGAAATGATCAGGTTACTTCGTCCCAGTTCATTCATTTCTAATCTATCTACGTCCAATCATCTAGGAAAAACTGCAATCGAGGCTTCTTACGATGCGTTAGCTTCTTAGAACTTCTCTTGCACGGATATTTTTTGGAGACTTCCCTCTTCAGATTTTAAAATTACTTCATTTTGGCCTTTCTTATCCATCTCCTTTATAGCTGGATTTGTAGCAGGCACTGAAACTCTCCACATAAAGGACTGTCAACACCTCTAATCTCCGGATTTCCCTCACCTCTTCCGCGGTGCAGATGCCTTCCTTTCACCTATTTTCAACAAGTGCAAAGGTCATTTTAGCACGGTGCCAGAACCAATCCTGAAGGCGTGATATGGCACACCTCTGCTAAACAATTGTTTATTATTAGCATGAAGACGGGAGTGCAGGATGTGGGCTGAGTGGCAGCGAGCCTAGTTGAAGGGTGGCGACTGTGCAAACGGTGAAGAGCGAAAGGACCACTCAGTCAATTAAACAGCAAGATCGTAAGCCTTGAAACATAAATCAATGCTTTTTTTGCCTTAATCGGCGCCGAGATTGTTAAAATTTTTTCTTGCTCCAACGCACTCCCTATCAGAATCGAGTGGCAATAGCAGTTACCTGATATCTTTGGTTTCATCTCTCTGATATGCCTGCATCAATTTTTCTTTTTCGACTTCTTTTGTACGCAATGTCGCCTATTCGTAGTGCGCAAGTGGGAGTAACAGAATTGGGGAGCCGTATGAGTGGAATACTGGGGGCGAGTGCACTAACTACAGGCAGCATCTTACGAAGTGTGTTTTTGGGCGGTAAACAGCAAATTTTCACACCGTCTTTTAACTCAATTCATGGAATCTCCTACTAAGGAAGTTCTTGCATTTAGTGTCACCTGCCGTTGTCCCGAATTAAAGCAAACCTCGTTACTATGGTTGCGTGAATCGTGATTTGGGTCAAGTGCTTTCAAACCACAGAGGCCAATGGTTAACCGTTCACTTGTAAGTAAATGTGGGTAGAGCACTTTGGGCAATTCTGTTAAAGTCCTCGGAGGATTTAATGCCTGAACTTTTGTTGGTAAAACTCTTGGCTGCGGTTCCAATATTCTTTTCGCATTGCATATATTTTGAGTTTTCTGATATTCCGCAACACCATAGTAAAACGCCTTCAACACCCATCTTGGTTTACTTCCCTGCACAATAACTAAGACAAGACTTGATCTAAATAGCTTAAGTGGATTATATCGGTTCATTTGTGTCCAAAAATTCATTTATACCAACTCATGAAGGTTAAGTAAGCAGTTGTGGAGTCCATAGAAGTCGCACATTTCATTTTCAGTTAATTGCTGGTAATTTGACAAATGAAACGCTCCAATGTACTTCCGCAGCCTCGAAATAGGACAAAATGGATAGCAACGTCCATTCGAATGCCTCTGGCAAAAGGTTCAATCCTTTGCCATGCTATCCTTGCTTCAGGTGGCAAGGTGATAACATCGCAGTGAGGCTCCTTGATCTGTGTGCTCTGCTGCGCAAGTTTTGTGTTAGCATCGAGCGATTCTCCTCAATTCAAGACTTCCCTGAAGACGAAAGGAGGCATAATGCACAGAGGGAACACACATATTAAGAAGCCATTAGGGCTCGGAGATCAGCTCATCTGCCTGGGTCTTATGACTCCTTGCGCCGTCAGGGATGGCTTGGGGCGCTACATTTATTTATTTATTTATTTGAAGTAGTGATTAAGCAATTCTACAGTGGACAAATCTAACATTGTGGAAGCGAAAAGCGAGGGTATTTCCCCTCATAAAAGACGAATTAACCCACCAGTGATTTTCAGTTTTACTTTCAAGACCCTTTTAAGCAAACTCTGGTCACCTGAGTGTCCTTACTGTTGCCTCCATTTGTGGTGAAAGAAAAGTGCAGTCAGAGGAGAGAATAAAATCCAAGTGCTGGGAATGAAATGAGCTAGACCAGCAAAACAGCTCCGCAGGTCTGTTACTCTGTCGCAATCATATCTTTTTGCCCAACTGGTTCAACCATTTCAAAGAACATTTTCCACCAATTTAAGCTTTAGCAGTTGCATTTAAATTTGTTTGAGCAAATCTTTCGGAGTTTTAAATAAAAGTTGATTGCTAGGAAGTTTTGTTGACAAATAATTAGTGTTATTTAAAACAGGAAGAAGAATGCCATCGCACTTTGACCCGGACATGGATGCGCAGGCCTTGCAAAAGGCTATGAAGGGCTTGGGTAAATCTTGAGAAATTCAGGTTTTCTAACCCTCCCCACCATTCCCTCCTCTTTTAGTTTTTGCGATTGTTCATGGATAGTGATGGATACTTTCAATATCCAAAGGCACGAATGTCGTCTACTGTCCCATTAATTGCCCGATAGAAAAGACACGCTAGCTCCTTTCGGTTCATGCTTCTCAGTTCACTGAAAAAGCAGTGTTAATTACTTAAAAGATAGAACGGAGACGTAATTCGTAAAAGATTGTGCTTTTTCTTACGAAACAACCGTCATAAGTTAACTCCCCTTGGAAAGCACCATTGATATGGCAATTATTTTGTTCTTTTCTCCTCGTTCTTTTGCATCAGGAACCGATGAAAATGCAATAACTGACATTCTGGCCAATCGCACGGTCAACCAAAGACGAAAGATTGCCACTGTTTACAAGGCATGCTACGGACAAGTGAGCATTATCCGCCCTGTAGAACTGTATGAAACCATTACCTATCGCCAGAAAAGGTGGACTTTCCAGGGGTTTATGCGGATCAAATCGACAACTTGTAGCAAATTGTAGAGTTGACCCTTGATTTTGAGTTTATGGACAAAAATCCATGCCACGAAAACAGGAGTCAGACCATAGAATGACTGGATAGCTATGTCTATAGTCGAAGCTCCACGAAATGAGGTTATTTTCATTTAAAATTAGACATGTTTCTAGCTCAACGAGACATGAAAACGAAGGAATAAGCCCGATACGGAGTTGAAACCCTTTGGGTCACTGAACACCTTTGAGTGGACACTATTATCACGATCCACAGCCGTGTGAGGGTTGGGACATCAACCAGAAGAGATGGCTACCGCCCACAGCCTAAGTAAACCAAGAGCACGCTACTTGTGCTCGGACCGACTGGGCGAGCGCTTAGTCGTTTGGATGGCCTCATTCGTACCATTTTGACTGGTTCTGAACTTGTTGTGGTGTCTCACCATGGCATGGAAAAATCGGGAGAAATCGGTGAGGGCTCTGTGAGGTGCTTCTAGAAAGCTCAGAAAGAGCAAACAGCTAGGGATTTGAGGTAGGAACACTTGTTCTGTGAGTTCAAGCAACTTTAGCACTTTTGGAGTTCGACTTGTAGTCGCCTTATCCGCACCTTCGTCGTAACATTTTTACTACTCACAGATTATAAAAAATAGCTTTCTCGAACATGTAAAACTCACGCTCAAAGATCGGCCATAATATGCACCTCTCTGAGTTGTAGAAACTGAATTTTCTTGACTATTTTTCATCACTCAATGGCATCACTGCACACAACCCAACCCGGGTAGTGAAAATGTGTAAATCCTTATTTAAAATTAATACCTTTTCTAAAGTGCAAATATTTTAGTGATATTGTCTCATAATCCCACACTTTGGATGGTGAAACGGACCATCTGACACGTTATTTGTAACCAGAACGCTGGCCGATATCTCGAAGGTCAGTTAGTGACTTTAAAACCTATGATTGGCCGGTCCTTGGTTGATAAAAGGATCACATCACTGCTTCCGATTGTGCTGTACTATCTAATCATAGAATCAGGGAGAATTTCTCTTGACAGTGGAAAATGCAGAAACCATCTGTTTAGCACGTTCGTTGCCGGTACCAAAGAGAAAAAACGGTCACCACATTTCGGGATGTTTTGCTGTTATATCGGCGCTTGGACAGTCGAAAGGATTAATTGGTAAATTATTTGTTCTCAGACTAGAGAAGTCCAACTCTTATTTTACTGTGTAGAACACAAATTGGTGGATAGGCTCATGCGAAACATGCGTCACACATTTGTGACAGAGGATTTAGTGTCATGCATACGTAGCAATGGCAAAAAAAGTGCTAAAATTTTGGTTAGGAGTTTTTAATTTCTCTCTTGGTTTCATTTTTAGGATCTTTTAAGCCGTCTGAAGAAAGAGCTCTCAGGCAAATTTCGAAAGGTGGTCCTGGCGTCCTTCTTTGATAAACCGCACCTCAACGCTCATGCTCTTTTCGAAGCCATGGATGGGCCGGGAACAAAGGAAAGCGTTATTATCCAAGTCATCTGCACCTCCAACAATGACGATATTGCTGATTTGCGCGACGCCTACGAAGACGGTACGTAGCTGGCTCCGCCTTCCTTTATCATGCTTAGAATGAAGTAGATTAAAGAGTTGTGTTCGAACGCAGGTCGAAGTCCTTCAATTACGAGTCAGTATTGCTGCCATCATAATCATAAATGGTCGGAGATTCATACCTTTTGAAGTTTTGGTATAGCATATTGTAATGGCATGTTGTAAGCTGTAAAGTTCTAGTATAAGTGGGTCAAAAAAATAAATTCTCTCTTTTTACGAGGAGACACAGACTCCATGCTGTCGCAACACTTACTCACAAGAAAACCCCGTAATAGAATCTAGGGTAGGAGGGGGGTGCTGCTTCCTTTACAGCCTTATTCCTTGATGCCATCGCCTTACTATTAGACAATCATATACGAAATGGGGTTGAAGGGTTTAAATTTTGCTGCTAGCTTCTGAGTCTCTCGCGAAACAATGCTCCACCATGCCGCTTTACTAGTTAAGACGATTTTTCCCTGCAAAACTTCTCAGCAATTATTGAATGCTTTGCGTCTTTGTTTTTTTTTTAAAAATTTGCCACCGCTTGGTCCATTTTCAAAAAGAACGATCTGTCCATACTATTCAGTCCACCTTCTTGCTTAGTTAACAACGCTTCGACAAGGCGATTGAATTGTCTCATCCACATTCCGAATAGGCACTACATGGTTTTGTGTGTCGTTTAAATTTTTGAATAAGAAGAAAGAGAGTTGCATGTGCGTGTTCTATTTAGAGTTATGCTGCTTTACAACAAGCAGTGATTTCCTCTCAAAATAGGGATAAGGCTGCATTTATTTTACCGTTTTAAAATCAAACACCCTGGTTAAAACATGATATGGTGCAGCTATTTACGATAAATACACAACGCAGCCCTAATAATATAATATATATAATATTTTATGTGGCTCTGTCAGATTCCGGTGTTTATGTGCCCGAGTGTGGGTCCTGTCGAGTGTCCAACCAGACTAAACAATGGCCAAGGACTTCGCTACAGATGTCCGCACTACCTCACGAATTGGAGTATGCAAAAAAGCGCAGCTTGTGCGCACGTAATGGAGGGCTCGCTAGTGAAATCCGTCGGAAGGAAAGGGTGGTATCAACCTCGCTTACCTACAGCATTTGATTGACCTTGGCCTCATAGTGAAGATTAACTTACTTGATGTATCCATGCCTAATATCGACTGATAAAGAAGGGTTGTGCTAAGGCACTACGCTCTAAAATGGTCGAGGATTAGCCATGGTGATGGAAACTTCTAGAAAATCGAGGTGGAAATTATGGGTATTCCAGGCAATTCTTTTTCAATTACAGCCATTTTGGGGTTATCAATGCAGTTATTCTTCGTTATTAGCGATAAGGAGTTATGGTATCAATACGCAGCTATAAACAAATTCAAAAATCCCCACTTTTATAACCGCTTTATCAGTTTACTCGTGACCATCGTGCACCGTTAACAAAAGGACCGTCGTTACACGCTGCCTATAAAGTCAGTGTGAGCATAAATTAAGCCGAGCAAATTGTGCGTATGAGGCAATTCCCCGTGATTCGCGGCTTTATAAATTGCATAGCGGGGTAAGTATGAATGAGCTCTGCGAAATAGGCGCAAGCATAACTTCGCCGCCCACTTCTTACTCAAACGTGCCTTTACTCTTGTGGTAAAATTGGAGATTAAGCCTTTTTTGGGTGTCATTACTTCAGCAGTGCAGCGTCATTAATTAATATCGAAAAGGATTTCCACAAAGTTATTAAGGGCTATGACCTTGCAAAAAAAGCCGAAACTGTTTTTTATTATCTAAAAGCATGATACCATTGCCATAAGTTAAGTAAGGACAATTTACGAAACAGGTGAAGAATTGTCCATCAAAATGTACAAATTTAAAAGAAAGCCTCAATCACTTTGTTTCAAGATAGTTCCTTTTATTTATGTGAAATATGCATTCCCTTTTTTGTTAAAGTTTGCTTACTAAGGGTCTCAGTAGTCTGAAATCGTAATGTGTGAAGCCGCAAAGAAAGAATCGTCAACTAGTGCTAAAAACCTCATAAGACCTTTTTCATTTTAGTTCTTTTGGAGGAGAATGAAAATCGTAAGTTATTGGTTGCCAATTTGATCGGATGCTTTAATGAATTCCCATTTTGGTTGAGTGCAATCACGGCTAAGTAATAACGGGACTTCGCATTTTGTTATACTTATGCTGGACACAATTGATGAGCTGCCTTGTGGTTCCGGTGTCAAAGCATTCATGTTGCTTCAGCATTGCGTCGAAATATTGAGAAGGATATTCGAAGTGATTTGAGCGGTGACTTGGAGAAATTTATCGTGGCTCTATTACAAGGCGTCAGAGAGCAAGGGGTAGACCGATCTGCGGCTGAAGCTGATGCAGATGAATTATATGCTGCCGGAGAAGAGTGCGTCTCTATTAAAGTGCTTTTATCGTTCTCTCACCGCTATTGACCAACTGGTGCGATTCACTGCAAACTCATTTAGTACTAATATGTTTTAGGTAAAAGAGCCTAGTAGAATTTATTTGGGCTTTTTTTGAACCGAATTTTTATGGTCTCCTCATTGGTCATTTTATTTTACCAAGAAAACTCGGAACTGATGAAGAAGTTTTTACGAGAATATTTGCAAGACGGAGCTACAGGACAATTCGTCTGCTGAATGAGTTTTATTGCCAAGTAAGTAGTGATTCTGAATTCACATCTGGTAGTCACATGCGCGTGCGTACTTCCAGGCAGATAATATCCACGGTCCTTTAGCTTCCATTTTAGAAAACCGTCTATAGATGCCATGAATTCTACGATTTATGGCACCAAAGTTAAATATCTACAAACTACCGCATTCTGGGAATCATTTAACATCACGAATTATTCCGTTTTTGGTTGTCGTTCTTCATTAATATAATATTTTATTCATGCGCAGATATTTGGTAATTCTAGTTTATAGTCCTAATGAATAAATTGTCTTATGTTCAGAAAACTGGACACGGTATTCTGAAGGCCATTGAAAAAGAGCTCTCTGGTGATTACAAAGACGCCGTTGCAACTGTTGGTAGATGCACTAAAATAAACGATCTTCTTAATTCAAAAAACCCTGGAAGGCAAAAATTTCACATCTTTTTTTAGTTAAAACGGCTTTCAAAAAGGAGGAATGCATTGCAGATATGATTCGGGATTCAATGAAAGGCTTGGGGACTCGTGATGATGATCTAATTCGCCTCATATTGGCCTACGCAGAGGCAAGTTTTAACAGGCATGCGACACCCTCTCGTTTTTCCAATCATCTTTATTTCAAATTTTACATCCTTCAGGATAATATGGCTGAGATAAAGGCGATATTTGAGGAGAAAAATGGCAAGACGTTGGAGAACTGCATAGAGAGTGATACTCATGGTGACTACTGTCGTTTCCTCCTAACTGTCATTGGTAGATGCTAGAATTCTCTTTTATCATAATCATGCTCCTTACGGAAAATACGTTTGTTCTTTTCAGTAAATATTATTTTAAGCGTATTTTTATTCACAGAATTTAGTACATTGGTCAGATTTGGGACGCAAAAATGCCAAAACGATTTCATTGGGAAAAATGGTGTGACAGTGTGTGATCCGTTTGTATTTAACTGACCAGAAAAATTGGATAAAAATACCACTTGGCGCCTTTGGTATGGACCTCCTAAGTGAGTAACATTTGGTCTGGGCCAAAAGCCACACTAAGAGAGAAGGGATGTGATTGTGGGGAATTTTCTTAGGCGTTCGCACTAGAGGTCGGACGGTGACGTGAGTGGGTGCATTCACCGCACCGTTTGCTTTTTGAGCAACACTGAGAAGGAGGCGATTAGGGCCTCCGAATGTGGCATGCTTTTGAGAGAAAGCTACAATGAGTTGTTGTCCGAGATCAGCTGCTATTTCTTGAAACTCGGTACCGCCCCATCGTCATTTACTGTGTAGAACGCGGAATTGAAGGTGCACTAAAGGTCGGCTTCAATTTAGCCTACCCTGATGATCGACCGCAGATCCCCTTTTCCAAATTTTGGCTTCAGCAATCAGGCACACTTTTCCCAGCTTCGCTTATCACTGCTACCAATGAGCCAATGGAATGTCACAGGGTTGAGATCCACTGCGGATGGCTGAGCTTGTGGAAACTCAGTGAAGATGAATTGAGTTAACCGTGCTCGCTTCTGACGATGCCTCCCATCTGCAAAATGAGTGACAACCAAGGTGGCAACTCATGAGTGATGCGACAACTGCTGCGGTACTAACATGAAGGCTAGGTAGATGTCTGGGGAGCATTAGGGTAGATAGGTTGCAAGAAGAAGATGTAGGACATTAGGATAGCGAAGATACTTCAAAGCTTGCCACACGATACTGCATCAAGGCAAAGATTCTGTCTGGGTAGCGACTGGAGCTTACAATGTACTTGAAAGGCATCATCCAACCTTGAACAATACGAAGCCAGTAAATTCTTTCCGTTCTCCAGCTTCCTAATGCAGTTTAAGAGGAACGAAACTTCGACCACAATAAAATCGACAAATGGTATCAATGGCGGTGGAATCAGATATCGTCTCACCTTGGAAGTCAACTGACAACCCTCCGTGGACGGTTCTGCAGCATTCAACAGGTAGTAATGCTAAGCTCAACTCCGGAAGGAGTTGACAACAAACGCACGCCGGTCTCCGTCACTACCATGTGCGTTTTGAGAGGTTATGACATCGGCCTTCCTACCTTGGTCTACGGATGATCTTTCTGATTTCATATATATATATATATATATATATATATATATATGTATACGTATATAACGATTTATCGCACCTTTAAAGAAGAATCAGAAGGCTAAGATACAGCCTTCGGTATTTCAAAAGCCTCATAGTCTAAGTGAGTCGGGAAGGTGCCTTGTTATAAAAGTACAAAAAGACTGGAAGGCTGCGTTCTAAAATTGTGGAGACCAAGTCGTGGGAGAACAGATGGACATAAATATTCGGATACAGTGTATTATTCCAGTTATTTGTTTAGTTCCTAGTTTTGCAACGGGCTCGACCGTCGAACCTCCCTCGGGCAGCCTGGCTTACGAGTCATAACAGTAACCTCTAGGTCTACCGTACGCAGACAATACATATTCAGCCCGAAAAATGCGTCTCCGTCTAAGGTAAAGTCTCGAGGCGCTACACCACAAGCACAAATTAAATCAGCCCCAAAAAGCATATCGATGCGAAAAAGATAAGCAACCGATTAATTTCACAGAAAGCGGGCTCAAGCAAGTTACTTAAAAGCATTGCCATAAATTTGTAAGAACCTAGTTATTTGGGTGTTTTGCAAGTTAACATATCTATATTGGCAAAAAATAAGAACCCTAAAATAACATCTAACCTGTAACTCTCTTAAGATAATAAGGTAAGAAATTGTTTAATGTTTATTATTAATTAGACAAAACAGTCGGTAGCTCGGAAGTAACAAGCCTACCAACTTACATAAAACGTTTTCTTAAGTGTGTTTATCGTTTCTTGACCAGTTGCCATTACTTTTCAAAAAGACTTTGATAACATCCTTTTTCTAGTCCAAATAAATGCTTCATTTTATCTGTAGGGTCAGTGTAAAAAGCTAAGACAGCTAAAAAGCAAACAGTTTTACAGTGATTGTAAGACATGGATTGCCTTATCTGGCTTACATTCTCCCTCTTAATTAAAAAAGACAATATGAAATATTTCGGAAGGGCTGCTGAAAGTGAGGTCACAGTTTATTACGGTCGGAGTGATTGCTATGGCCACCTCATCCTGATCATTTTCTGGGTAAAGTAACATAAAACACAATTCATTAACAAAACAAGAGATAAAATTACGAAATCAATACTCGAGGAAATCGATAGGGGGAATGTATCTTTAGCATGCAATCATATATGCATTGGAAATAGCACTAAGGTAGTAGTTAAACTTAGGGGGACTAAAGGACTAAAAAATTAACGAGATATTTAAGAATAATTGGTCCGTCACTTGATTTTATGTGTGGTGCTTTGTTTGGGCTGCTGGTTTTAGTTACGGTCACAGAGGTGGCCGTATTTCCTTAGCCGTTTTCACTGCCAAAGTGAAAGCATGATTGATTGATAGCCTAGGGAACGGCTTTGGGGCAATCGTCCGTGCCGCAGGAATGAATGGAAGCTCGTCGGGAATTTAATTTGCCTTTTTGTTAAAAATAGCACTTAATCTTGACATCTCAACAAACAAAAAGCTGTAAAGGTCACTGTAGCGTCCCGAGGCTCCCTTGAGGCAGAACGAAATAAGCTGCCTACATGACCCTGACCAGAACCGGTAGTTCAAACAAACAAAGTATTACAGTCACTGTCTGTGAAATGGAAATTCGCAAAAACGCATTCTTCCGCCGCATTGGCGGTAAATACGCAGAAGTGTAAATAAAATTGCTTCGAGTTAAGTTAAGTAAAACGGGGGGTTTAAGGCAGTGTATCCATTTTAGGTCTCTAATTTATTTAGTAGATTAGTGTCAAATATTAATCGGTTGTCTTAATTTACAGACATGGTAGGCCGGCTTTTGTAAACTGTCATTTTTATTTACTTGAGATTTTTCGCCAATTTGTCGGTTTTTCCGGTACTTTTTGTGCTGTCAAAGTGGAAGAATATCTCACAATGTCGTGTAAATTTTGGAATGAAAGTTAAGCAACCATCGGGTGGCTTTTACGTAAATTATTTCTTTAAATAAGCGCCGTTTCAATCAATAGTCTATTTCCGACAAGTCCGAAATTGGCCTCGAGTCTCCTCATAAAGTGTTTCATGGCTGCAGGGTGTGCAAAACCGAGTTTCAGGAACCTTCGTCTCCATTCCGCCTTTATTTTGCATTTGTTTCTGCTGTAGCGCATGTGGTTGTTGAGGGTAATCTCTCGAGGAGGTGATACTGTCAAGAGAAATCGGGGGTAAGGGTGGAGGTGAGGTGGTGCCTCCCTCCTATTCCAAGACCTAAAGCTATGCATGAGGCCTTCAGTTGTCCTGTAGGAGAAGAGTATGACTTGCTTCCGACTGATTGATTTGCTTTGACTGTTTCTCTCAAAGGCAATCACCGCGGCCGTAATGACTTTTTTCCTAGGGATGATGTAATTACTCTCTTAAAAGTTTGGTCATGGATAGTCTGGGAATAGCCGAGGGGATAACTGTTCATCTACTGTTAGAATGCAAAAGCGCATCAGCCATTTTGCATCACAAGTGTGTCAGATAGCAAACGATGCAAAAACGGTGCACTCACATAACGCATTTGAAGGGAGTGAAGAAATTAATAGGCATGGAAGCTTGCTGTCATCCGTTAAGACGCATATACCGGTTTCATTCTCCCAGGAGATTCTACAACTTTCTTTGCACAATTGAGGTTTACATGTCAAGCACCATGTGTTTCCCCATTATTGTAAGAGTTTAGGACTCTACCTTAGCACACAGTATCCAACTTCGTGTGATGTCTCATTAGAATCTAGGCGTTCAACTCATTTTTGAGTGAACTGTTCAGAAATGGTGCCTCCACCAGGTGCTATACAAATATTGCTGAGAGCTCTTATGACTTTAAAATCTGGTTAAACTACATTCGTAAAGCAGACAGACTGGGATCACATCTACTAGATTTGATCCATAGTTGAGGGCATAAAATGAGAAGGAATCAGAAAAGTGTCGATCGATTAACGTATATCTACGGTCTATGGTGTGTTGTGTAGGTTCCTGCCGGCCACAAACAGTTAGCGACACCGAAAAGTCGCGTGAAATTTTTCAGCCGCGGGGGGATCTGGGTGTTTCGGATGTGCCCATGCATGAGCCTGTGATCGAGGCTTCAAAGCAAAAGCTCCTCAGTCCCTCCTATCCCACACACACACACACACACACACACACACACACACACACACACACACGCCGTGCGCTCATTTTAAGGCACGCATTGAGGAACATTCCCGAACAGCAATATTAACTCACTCGAAGCTCAGCAATCATGTCTTTGGTGCCACCTTGTCGCCACATTTGAAGCATTAGCCTTGGAATATTTCATTAAGTAATGCCTTTTACAATACCGCATGTTTTTTATCCGCGGATTCGGACAGCCCCCTCATTTTAAGGTCAATAAATAGGCTTAAATCCCAATTAACTTTAATGAAACCAAAAAGTTTTTGATTAGACTGCCTTGTTCTTCCTTATTCTAGCATCCGTGAAGTCCCAGGGGAACTTTCCTGGCTCTAGTCTACCGCATTTCCATGCTACTTTCTCGAGGGGTGAACAAATAAATTGAAAGCCTCTGATGCAATTAAAAATGAATTTCAATGCAAAATCAATTCATTGGTGAAGGTTGCACAAGAAGTGCGGTAGGTTGCCTTAATTTTGAAATTGGGCGCGGTGGGAGAGGGTGGCGATTCGGACTTGCTACCTGACGGGTAATTAATTGTAAGCTGTCAGGTTATTGGAAAAATTGTCCATTGAAGTCTTTAGAATGCATCGGTAAGGTAAGCAGCACTTTTTAATGTGTGACGAAGTCCAAAACTTTTACCATGGCACACTCATTTTACGTCACCATAATTCCCGTAAAAACGAGAATCTTAAGTTGTTCAACAAAGTTAGATCAAATTTCACGCTGGCATTCATTTTACCGCACCTTCTTTGGATTTTGATTGCTTTGCAATTAATAATCCCATTGCACACCCTTAAAAATTAAAAGTGTAAAGACACTGCACCGCTATGAAAGGCATTGGCCAACGAGCATGGCTCGGGTGGCGCCATTTAAAGACGGATGCAAGCTCCGGAAATCCGTCCCCATTGACGCCATCGCTGGTGTTGCCCTTTCCACGCACAGGGTGTGTGCATTTTGCCATCGACCGAAACCGCGCGTCTGTCTGTCCGCCACCGCCTCGAAGCCGATCTTTTTGTACACTTTAGCTTGTTGGGCAGAGGAGTGACTTCTTCGTGGGACGAGAGCATGAGTGAGCATCCATTGAAGATTCACCGGAACAGTCGAGAATCTCGTGAACTGCGCTGTTCAAGGTGTGCATTAGCAAGTCTCAGAGACTTCGCAAATTTTTCCGCGGCCGCAAACTTTGCCTTGCTTAGGTTACATCACCATATAGGGGGCTGGCCTCGTAAAATGTACTTTCCACGAATTGTTGATTATATTTTGGCGTCATCAACAACTTTTGCCGAAAAATTTATTCCTGGTATTGGGAGTTAGATTTACTTCAGTGCATTGGAAATGGTCAAAATTTCGAGGCAAAGCAGGGTGTTTTTAAGATAATTTGAAAATGAGAAAACCGTAGCGAGATGGGATTGGCCTCCCACTTTTCTTATTGGCTAGTGGAAATACCATAGTTGCCTGAAATAAATTACGTTACTTTCAATGTGCCCTTTAAGTATTTGATAGTAAAATTAATACTTTTGGTAACGGTCTCTTCATTTCCCATGGACTACATTTCCCTTTGACATCATATTTCTCGGGACCGTGACCTGAGCCTCCCAGATCTTCTGATCTTCCTTGCTGATGGCGCACTATGACTTTAGAGAGGATTTACGACTCTGAATTTCTGGGTGAAGCAAAAGAGCGTTGTAAAGGGTTAATATCCATTATATTTAACTGACACTGTGGGTAGGCATTACGGCAGAGATGAAACATCGTATGCCTTTGGTAAAGTGCAGAAGACCTAACCAAAAAAGACACGACAATCCCCTTATAATGTGACCTGAGACAAACACAAGATAAAAAACTAAACTTATCCGCCACCTTCAGCCTCGCAGATAACGCAGGATCCAAGGCCGCTGATCAGACATGTCCAGCATTTCTCTCCTGATACTGATCCACATCCCCGTCGACCCCACCTTGTGGCTCGTTGATTTCACTAAACCAATTTGTTACAGTTGAAGCGGAAGAACTACCTTGGGGAGAATGACTCGATGGCGATGCGACTTGCGCTCAACACCGCGGGCTCTTTGGCCTCTACTAGTTGCGCTTCCAAACGACTGCATAACTCTCTGACCATTGTCTGCCAGACCTTCTGTGAGCCGGATTCACATTTTTCTGTCATATTGACTTTCTAAAATTTCCCAGTCTTTGGGTTGACAACTGCAATCACTGTCCAAATTCTTTTATTAAACGGCTTAACTGCCCAGCCAACATTGATATTGTTCGTATTTTATTTAATTGCCCTAGGTCACGCATTCCATTTCACCACTTCACAAAAAAAATAAGAAGGGCGGTTCATTAAGAACAATGGTGGTTATACTATGAGCCGTATAGGTTTGAGCCCTGATTATGAGTGAGGTGACTCGAATTAACGTAGCCAGCTGTGATGGAATTGTCGTTGCCCTCAGAGTGGCACCGCATAAATGTAATTGGCCAATGGCTCATTTCACTTCCTGAGTGAAACTTTGAACAAGGCTCCATTCTTCCTCTCAATCAAATAACCCATTGTTAGGTATGGGGCAAACATGGGAGAAGGCTTCCAGCTCTCCCAACTGGCTCCAAAATAGCTCTGATTTAACCAATCCGTTAGAGGAGAATAATTGGAGGTATTGCTCCGACAACCAGATCCTAGTCAATGTGGTCCACCCTCCTGCGAATCGCTCCATTCATCAACTGTACAACTCAGTGAACAGCTTTATTTATGGTAAAGTGCTGCAAAGCGATGCATTTGAGGGAAGTTAATATAAACACACGAGGGCTGATGAAATTGGATCTGTGCTATTCCGCAGTGCCAGTGACCTTCATGTAAACACGTCAGGTGTGTGCAAGTCACGTCCGCCCTAGGTTCAGCACACCTCATCCTAAGTTTTGATCACGAATGAGTTGACAGGTCATAGCACCTTCCAGTGAATCGCTACAGTGCCTCAAGTCATGGACTTCATGTACGCCTTCGAACACCTTTCAAATTTGTAATTTCATACACTGACAGTTATCGCAAGTGACCAATCGCAGAGTCATGTCGCTCATTCATCGGAGCCAATTGCTGCACAGATTATCCGTCTTTATGAGGTTAACTTGAACCTCCCATTGGTTAATTCATTGGCAAAGACAACTCAGGACCGATACCTCTTAAACAATAAAAATTTGGAATTTAAGTCCTTTACACGGCCTCCTCACTTTGGCAGTATGCCTGAATTTGGAGCGGAAAATACAGCGTCGTCATCAGTGGTGAGGCAGATGAATAGCACAGGGCAATTTATTCTTTTCCGCCTAGGGAAGGGGGCATCGGTTTAATGGTCCTCTTTCAAATCGCACTTATAGCCGAAATCGTTGTTTTTGTCGTCATGTTACACCCTGCGGTTGGTGCAACTAATGCGACCGTGATCACGTTCCTCGAGGTTGAAGGTAAAAAAGGTCAATCCATTGGCCTCGATCGGAATCCAGTTTAATCCGAACTTAATTTTTGTTTTGGTGACACCCGATTCCTCTGGCCTGAGTCCTTTTTCATAAAAAGAAGCAAATCTAAAGTGGTGTCGCGATCCCACCGAAAGTAGGGTAATTAAACATTATTATTTGATGGCATATGGTCCCATGAATTCTCTCGTGCATCGTTTACTAATAACTGTTCTGCTAACACTAACAAGAAGAATGAAAAAACTGTCCACTTGTTTATTTGGTATCATCTCCTACAGTATGCATGTCATTAAGGATAAACTGCGCAAATTTTTGTGAATTCAGTAGAAGGAAAAAGCAAAACTTAATGAGGGTGACAAATTCGGGAGGCAGCATCGACTGCCAACTGCACAGAACCAGTTGGCTGCACTTTGACGAGGACAGTGACATGAGAATGAACTTATGATCAGGCAAGCGGGTAAGCGGAACTGCGGGGAAGTTGACCTGGATTTTAGCATCTCAGGCATTGACTGTTAGATTCCTGTTTATTTATGCGACAAAGACACCAGCACCCATGACAAGACCTCTCACACTGCGTTTATTCACGATTTGGTGTGCTGAAATGATGGCGCCGATATTATGTAAACACAATTCTCTCTATGCCAGGGATACATGACACAAACCATAATTCTCCCCGCGTATTGCACAATCTGTGTATAATCCAAAAAAATTGCGAAATCTTTGCTGGTGGTGGTTCGTTTATGCATTGAAGGTGGCGATGAATGCCCACTGGCGAATGGGACACATTCCGAAATTTATCGCCTCTCCCAGACCCAGTAAATCTGATGAGCTAACAACGTCTGGTCTTTGTCTGCGTGCTAATGATGCTCTATGTGGGACTTTGAGCTCATTCATCATGGAGACCCCACTTGACGGCGTGAGGCTTGAAGCCCGAGAGTGGAGCCATTAAGACGGAGATTCACTTCTCAATAACCCGGTATTCAGTATGGAAATTTCCCCTTGCAATAAATGAATTGGTCAATCCCAAAGCAGTTAGCATAAATAGAGCGGATTGTGTTAGGAAAGAGTCATTTTCCACAAAGAAGTTCACCATTTTCTACACGAGGCACTTAGATATTCAAATACTGCATAAATGGGTATATTGCTCATTGTAAGCGCATTAGGCTTGTCCCCTTTCCAGCTAAATGGAGAAGCAATGGTAAAGCACACTGGGAAACAAAAAATGAGGACACTGGTGTGATTCGAGTAGAAGTAGAATTGAGGTGCGATCGGAGCACCAATGACGTGAATATCAGCATTGACTAATCGGTACAAAATCCCCTATTTATCTTTCTTAGTCCGTGGGAGGGTGAAGTTCAGTCCTGCTTCATTCCCTCATTATCTGCATTTTATGGGCCACCCACCCCAAAGATTGACAAGTATATGGTATTCCATCAATGATTTGTACTGTAAGTTCCCCATTTATTGGTTTTTTACCTTTTATTAACCTTTCGGACGCATTCAGTGGGCTTTGACACCCTGAGGGCGTAGCAGTGATTGGGTACGACCCCTTACTTTGTAATATTTCCGAAACAAACTCTACAACACAACTGTTGACAGCTTACGATTGGTCATAGGACAGGCGTAGTCTCGCGCCTGCTTTGTTGTAAGACGTGACATTTTGGTGAAAAATTCCACATTCGTAAGCCACTTTCGTGACTCCCATGACAATGGCCTTCCAGACTCGAGTAGTACAAAATGTCACGGCAATGCCATGAATCGGTTCAGCTACAAAATGCATCAAAACTTGTGTGATAGCAAAGGCCATAGAATTGTCATCACCAATGTGGCTTTAAAGACCTTACTTGCCATCACCAACTCCCCCTGAATTTAAAAAAGCATAAAACTTAATTTGACCCCATTTTTATAGTAAATAAATACTCAAACGAACAATCAAGGGGCACAATCAGAATGGAGTATTTACACACAAAAGGAAGCGTTATGCCATCCTAAAAACCGTGCTATTAACAACACGAATTAAGGCCTGGATTTAGTAACTTAGGTATAAAATTTAGCGCACACACTAAGCTTGGTGGTAGTAGAACAACTTGGATTATCACATCCACATTTTTACTAAGGCAGGATGGGGAAAAGAGTGAGCAATGAGGTGCCGAGGAGCGATTGACTCCTAAGACAGAGCAATTGACTTGTCAGTGTCGATGGCCAAATCGAAACGGAAGGACTCCTGGTTTGGTATGTTGACAACGGTACATGACACCATAACAACGGTGTTTTTCATGATTTCGGGGAAGGTAACAGCCAAAAGAGGCACTTGATAGTGACGCTGATTAAGGTATGGAAAGGCGACAGAAGAAAAGTAGCCGCTGTGGAGGGAATTAGGAGAACAATTACATTGTAATATGCATGGGTTTACAGATGAAAGGACCGTGGAATGATAACTTACAAAGTTCCATTTACAGTCTTGATCGACGGATAGTAAACCGGCTGACCCAGATTAGCACCGTCAAAAGAATTCTATTCAAATGAATATCGATTCAATAGACGGCAATGAACTTCTTTCGAGAAAAAACAGCAGAATCAGCAACTCACAGCAGGGCCGCATTGGACGTGAATCTTGTTTCCCTCAATGTCAGGAAGGTATCCATAGATCTAGGTCGAGAAAGAAGCGCAATAGCCAAAACCACTTCAATATTAAACAGGAAGGAGCAATGCTGCAAATCAATACCTTGTTGAGTTTGAGGTACAAGCAAAAGTTGTTATTGGAATTTATGTAACCGGCTGGATCAGCGCAGGGGCCAAGGAGAGAGAGAGGAAATTCACAAGGCTCAAGAATTGAAGAGTTTATTCTAGTTCCGGTCTCAAAGTCACAGTTGGAAGAAAAAGTAGAATAGTCCTTCAAGTAACTTTGCATAAAGTTCAGGTAGTCCTGCTTCAGCATGCTATCAAACACAGTGAATTGAATAAGAGTGCCTTCACTATCCACAGGAGGTAGAATCCCTAGACCTTATACAAAAAACAGAACCAAAGAAATTAGTATAATGCTCAGATGGGAAAAGCTTCCAAGTACGCCATCAGCAATGGCTCAACATAATAAAATTATGCTTCGAACGACGTGCAGGTCGCGGTTGACTTTAAAAAGGTAATGCCTATTTGACTGTAAATTAAGTCTTTTAACATTAAAAAATCGAAAATTTCCCAAAATATGCCAAAAATAAAATACAGTGCCCAGTACCTGTTTGTTTCATATCAAAAAATTTCACAGCCATTGGACACACCTGGATTCAACTTAAGCAAACTTTGCATCCCTGTCAAGGCTGGAACCTTCGTATTTATCATTGCGAAGATAAGCACTGAGAGCATACCAATCCAAAATCCAGCAAGGCAGGAGTAGAATATGAGGTAATACACAAAAATTAGAGCTATATGATTCAATAATCAAAATCAGATCATACTCCAGCTGCTGCATGTCCGCCCAAAAAACTTCTTCTCTTTTGGATTATAAATTGCCAAGCCAAAGTTGCGGCACTTCTCGCCACAACGAACCATCCCCGAATTTTGACGAACGAAAGCTTTTGTTGAACAAGGTCGCAAGTATAAATAGGTATTCGACATTTTAAACAAAATTAAAACGCTTAAAAAATATACAGCACATTATGTTGAACCTACGTCAGAATTTGCCTATGATTGCATCATTAATGAACACAGATTCAGGAACACTATATTGTATTGACCCAACACTTCCACTAAACCTCATACAGTCAAGAAATGGTTAGGTTTGCAAGTGGCATGCTTAAATGATTACTAGGCTAGGGTATTTCTTAAATGCATTCGACACTAAACTAAAAAATAATAGCAATGCTAATCAATGCAATTTGACGCCTCAGAATGTGATCACACATTTAATTAAACATAGTTGATAAAAATTGCCTGTTATTTTCGAAGCGTTGAGATTGTGCAATAAAGAAATTATGCAGTGCATGGCACAGTGGGAAAGTTATTCTAGGAGTTTAACTTATTCGACCTTTTTCTTTGTTCCTTTCAAGGGCAGCTTTCAAGCTTAATGATTTGAATAATGTTGCCCTTCGTTCAGTGACATATCACCTCACCATTATTCGTCTCTTTAATTCCACAAAGGGTCAGATTCAAACCTAGTTATTACGATAATATGAGAAGCCTTAAGGTGTTCCGCACCGCGGCTCTCGTGTTTTACTGAATGGTCTTATGGAAACGACCTAGTGCATTTAACACCTGTATCTAAGCCTTTTAATAACTAGTTGAAATACAATATGCTATTATTTGTTTTCCATCATGCACTTATTTTCATTATCACAAGATTAGAGTTAAGGGTACTTTTGTTTCCGTGAGGGACAATTGGATGACAACTAGGATAGAAGTTAGAAACTACAGGTTGCAATACAATTAGGAATGCCGAAATACCTGTGAATGAACTCCAAGAAAGCATTTTAATCCTCTATTATCGGTGGTGACATTCATCATCAAACGGTTTCAAGCTGAGGATGTTTACCACTGTTGCATAATTAATGCAATGAATAGTGTGTGTCTCCTTGTGTATTCCCAGTGATGTGTATTTGATTTTGGCCGTCTAGCCAAGTTAGATCTTGATTTGTTTTTAGAGAGTCTATACATAATTCTGGTAATGTGTTACGAAAATTACCTAATGCTATTGATCTAGTAATGCGTTTTGAAATGTTTCTGTCCCCATCTTTAATATGAGCATTTGACCAAATGGCCAAGTCCAATAGATGCCTCAGATCTATAAGGAACAGTCTGCTGATTTCTGCAGCTTGTAAATAAGCACATTATAGGCAGGTTTTTTATTCAATACTTGACCAAATAGGCAACAAATATTTTAGTATCCGGCGTGATTACAGGCACCTGTTTTGAATGGTACCAAATTAAACATACTGTGATTTTATACGATATTTATGCACCACTGGTGCCTCGATGCACTTTGCACTCGTGCATGCGCAAAAAATGTCTTACCTAAAGCGGCATCCGTGACGAAGAAATTAAATTGTTATCATACTCTGATCTGGTCGGTTGCCAAAATGCTTTACATCTTTTGCATGTGTGGTTTACTTTGTTCGTTTTTTTCTGACAGTAGCGTCTTACCCGTTTTGCGGAAAATGAAATCTAAACCACCTATGTCCAAGGGAAAAAAGGAAGGCAAATCCCCTTCAAAGGTAAGACTCTCCCACCTGTCGTCTTTGATAAACTCACTGACATCTGGCCTCGCTTACTTTCGTATGTCTCGAAAGGCAAGTAAATGTTACGGAACAGAGTGTTGTCAAGGCTAATCGGAATTATCTTTAATTACTTTTTGCGATAAAATAAAGGCGGAATTTTTATGTGCAAAACTTCATTTCTACTTTTAAAGTCTGCTTAACAATGTGAGTTTCGCGTTGCTTTTAGAAACGAGCCTCCATCCATCCTGGATCCAAGACCTCAAAAAGTGGTAAAGCTCAAGCAAGAGTAAGCATTATGGAAGCAACTTGTGGCTTAAATGCTCCCTAGCTGGCTTTTTATCAGTTTAGGAATCCCTCGTTACTGCCTGTCTTCATAGCTGTATTTCCTCCTTAATTAACTATTTTAGTCCTTACATTTAAGGCACCGAAATACCATTGGAAACTATTTTACTTAACATCATGCCATCACCTTGCCTAAATGCACTCCAGGATTAAAAAGATACGAGCCAATATACCCACCGCACTAGCACTAAAAAGGCTGTCTGAAATGTGCAGAACTTTGGATGTGCTCCCGATCGTAGTTTACCTACTTAAGACAAATCGAGAAATAGAGGTTTTACTTAAATGCCGAGAAAGCATTCTTTTGACCCTTTCAGAAGACATTAAAGCATTCTACATTGCCTGACCTGACAGAAGATGAGCTGATGAAGTCAATGAGCACCATGGAGGAGGAGGAATTCTACGATCAGAAAGCCATCTATGACTTTATGGCCCAGGAAACTCTCCCTGAAGATGACGTTCTAGTCTTTAAATTCAACGGCCTTCAACAAACTACAATCTTTGGTGCACGCACCATCACACGACTAAATGAGCGAATCGCTAATTTGCGCATGACTCCAGCCCTGGTAGCTTTTCAATCCGACGTGTCGGTGACCGACTCCGTCGCTATGGTGGATCATCCTGAGGACGCTGTCTACGTCGGACTGAATATCGAAAAGGAGGGCCTTCTTCGAAGTCTCGAACACACTGAATCCACCGACGCTCTCGTTGTCGCGGTGAAAGAGAAGGTTGCTGAATATCCCGGAGAGTTCATCACTTTCATCGTGGATGAGAAGATGAAGTTTGATGGCAACTTTATCATGATCCTCTCTCAGGACCTTGATAACACCCTTCGGTTAGAAGATTTAGAGGTGAATGAGAAGGATCTTGTGGTAGATGTAATTGAAGAAGCCGATGATGATGTCACATGGGTTTTTCCTAGCATCGTGCATCCTTGGGCAAATCAGGGATCTGATTTGGAAATTCTGGAAGAGGGGTGCGTGGAGACGCGAGCCCGTGTTGTTAGCAAGTTTGAACGTCCTCGACGTGAATTTGGTGCTAAACGGGAGTTGAATGTGGATCAGGAGGGTCCAACATACATTGAGGTGAGGCCCTACGAAGACAAGAATTTCTCAATTCCAGTCATGGAGCTTGAACGTGGAGTCACTTGTGTTAACAGCAGAAGTGACCATTATACCAACACGGATTGGTTCTATCCGCGAAATCAGGTGGTTCAGTATATTCCTCGTCTGGCTTTAATGGGGGAAAAGGAGACTAGTGCTGCTAAGACTCTGTCACAGAAGCCCATCAGCGGCTTAAGCAATCTTCTTGGCTTATTTGAACAGGGCTTAAAGGAGAATCTAATGTTCAACTTTCTGGCAGACGATTTTGTAGACTTAGGTGTCAGCGATGACACTTATGACAGCAAATCTGCAAACAACTTCAAGGAGATTCTCACACTTTCCGATCTAAGGTTCGCCAAAGACAAGGCTGTCTCCCACATTGAATGGCATCCCAAAATTGACGGTTTATTGGCGATGTCGACAGTGGAGAGGCTACCCTATGATGAACTTGTGGGTCAGTTATCCCGTGTGTTGATGACACCAACGTACATCATTGTGTGGAGTCTCTACGACCCCATCCAACCGCAATTGCTGTTGCTAGCCCCGGAGGATATTTATTGCTTCGAGTTTAATCCAACTGACCCGCACATTGTTGCAGGAGGATGCAACAACGGCGAGATTGTGTTGTGGGATTTTTCAAAGTATGACCTTTCAAACGTGCTTGAGAAGCTGAAGAGCAAGCAGGAATTGCCGCTTTTCCAGTTTGATGAGAACGAAAGTCAGAAGGTGGGTCCGCAAACTTATTTGGTAATAAACAAGTAACTTTGGGATAAGTAATTTGGATCGAAACCTGCTTGGTCAAATGTCAGGTAAATCTGATGTGACTTTCACTTGTCGGATTCAAAGGGCTTCACTCAACTCGTTTACCAAGTCAGAGTCATAAGTGCCATGAACACGTAACCAGGTCAATTGTGCCATCACATTAGCGAATCGTCTATTGTCTACTGTACTTTAGGGTGTCAGTAGATAACCGCGAGATTCAGAGGCTGCTTCCGCTAACCACCTGGGTTAAGGGTGCCTAGATTGGCCCATGACATGCGCACTGACTGCTACGCGTAATATGCGTACCCCTTACGAGACATTATGCGCGCTTCGACCTCTAAAATTCTAATTCTGCCCGGTTAGCTAGGAGACGATTTTTGTCCTACAGGTGCCAACAATGCCCTGGTGTGCAACTAGTAACATAGAGGCCTCACACGCCACACCCATCACCTGCCTGCAATGGCTGCCCGATCATATTGAATTGGACCGAGCCGGCCTGGCCTACGAGAACACATCGCAGCGCTGTGTACAGCTGCTCACCTGTGCAACCGACGGTGGAGTATTTGTGTGGGATCTGCGGCCAGAGAAATGCGTACTGGCAGTAGATAAGACCCGCGATCAGATAGTTGTGCCACGCGATGTTCCGATGACCTTCAATTCACTGGATGCCAAGTGGAAGCCCTTGCTCCATGTCAATCTCTTCCGACCGGATAACGCACCGGATCACTGCCCCACTTGTTTCTGCATTCGGGTGAGCTATGAGCCGAGACACAATCGTACACTTATTCCTTATGGTCTGTATGCCCTCTTAATTATTGTGGGAATGGATTGGGCGACAAGATGGGGAAGTACGCCGTGAATACCCATCACAGTAAGGAGATTTTTGCACCTTCTATCATTAATCTAGACTCCGTTCTACAGCAGATGCTTGAGAAAGGGCAATAAATTTGTTTAAGCCCCACAGTAGAAAGTGTCTTCTTACCGCATAATCGTAACTGCATTTGCCACTTACCTCTCATTGCCACCACGTGTTTAATACTAATCTCCTACCAAGGCATGGGGTAGAGCATTTGATTGAATTATCCTGGTGTTTTTATGTGACCTCTTAATGGTTTGGTCTTTCACATCCGATTCCTTTAGTTGGTGTTGCATTTTACGGTCACCATTTGGTACATTAAAACGCAGGCCTTCTTGGAAGCTCTCAAACAGCTACTTAGATAGCTACTTATTTCCAATTACATTCGGTTCTGGGGCTAATTTCTTGCATAAAAATGATTAATTTGGCATTTTATTGTGGCTAATCATTTAAAATCCTATTCAGGAGAGGCAGGGTGAACGTTCAGTGCTTGAATTGAAAGCCAATGTCGCCAAAAAGGTGGCCTCAGAGAATGATCCGAATCGCGTGGGTCTGCCAAAAGCACAGCCATTGGATGGCATCAATTCGGTCATCTTCGTGGGCACTGTAGATGGAGACATGGTGTGCGTGGACTGGATGCCTCAGAAAGATGTGAAGACGGCCAAACGACAGACGCCAATGCCGAGCTTCGTGGCTCAAGTACACGACGGTCCCATAGTCTATATTGCACGATCACCCTTCCTACCTGAGGTGGTGCTCTGTGTGGGCGGCTTTTTATGGTCAATGTGGAAGGAGAATGTCACCTCGGGACCTCTCCTCTGTTCCGCTGCCTATGCTAAAGCGCCGACTGGTGCGTCTACTTATTAATGGCATCAGTAGCGCGCTTGATGAGACCAAATAACTAATAACACTTTTCAAGCTAGGCGCTCGTATCCTATTAATCAAGCAGCTTTCCATATCCATGTGAATTTGAGTCAAAGGTGCCGAGAGAAGAAATGAAAAAAAGAAAATAACTCGATAGTTCTCGACCGAGTCTTCTTCCATTGGAAAATATCCAGGACTCGAATGCTGTTGGTTCATTTCTAAGGTCACCCATTTTAAGATTGAATGAGTGACCCTTTTCTAGGTGGTCTTTGGTCTCCCTCCCGATCCTCTGTGTTCTACATTATGCGTGCTGATGGAGTTCTAGAGGCATGGGACCTCCTAGACAAGACTCATGAACCCGCACTCCTCCATACCGTCTCCCCCTCTGCTCTCACCGCTCTATCAATTAGAGTGGAGGGTCGGAAGCACTTTCTTGCTGTTGGAGACATGCACGGAGCACTAAGAATCCTTCTTGTGGGTTTATTGTAAACATGCAAGATTACTTATTCCCTGCTCAGAGATTACTTTTTTAAGTCGTGTGACATTAAATTTCTGAATTTTTTAATCGCTTTGGGTCGTTATCTCACGTTACCTTATTTGTTTTCACTGTTTCAATGATGCATAGACAGTTAACTTGTCGAAACTTTGCTCATAGTGGCTTGAAGGTTGGGCCTGCTTTCCCTCCGAAATAGTAGGTCCATGCTGGGAGCTTAAAGCCAGAATAGTGCCAAACTCCAGACGTTTGATTATCCCAAAAAAAATAGAAAGAAGTCTTCTGCAAGTATATCATCATCTACTAGGCTTCTTCATCACCGATTGGCACAAGCAGGCGCCCTTAAAGTAATGCTCCTTGCAGATACCACATCGACTGAAAGCTGGAGGACCAGAGGAGTTGGAAGCGATGGCAGGCTACATTGAGCGTGAGGTGCGTCGACGTGTCTACGTGGTGAGCCGGTGGAAACGGCGTGAGCAGGAGCGTTTGCAGAAGGAAGCGGAGAACAAACATCTCGCAGGCATTTCCGCAGTTGCAGAACTCAGTGCGACTGAGAAGTTGCAGAAAATGCGGGTTTGGCGGTGTTTCCTAATTGAGGGATTAATTATTCTTAAAACGGGTAACAAATGCGTCCAAGGCAATCCAGGGAGTTTAAGCTTTCCCGAGAAGGGAGCACTTCAAGTCACAAAAGTTGCATTTTTAGCACGGCGTCTCTCCTGCATTGGACTGCCTTACTGTAATCGGATGTGTCATCATCCTGCTTCACTTTAAGCCTGCATCTTGCCAAGATTAGTAGAGCACGCTATGTAGCGCTACTATGGCATCATAAATGCTAGAACTTGCATTTATCATGTCCAACTGTAGGCGTCTACTTCATCCAACTGGTCGAATCGGTCGGAGCAAAAAGGGGAATTCGTGTGGAAATGAGACAATTCATATCTGCTTTCCACATTTTAGACCCCACTCATCAAACTGAATACTTGGCTAAAAATGCGAGGACTTCGTATGCTTTTGCATTTAATTTGCGCGCTGATGTGGTCCGTAGACATAAGTTATTGTTGCCCACCTTGGAATTTACAAACCCTTTCCGCCTTGTCGCCCATCTTATTAGGTCTAGGTTACTTAACCGGGGAAGCCTAATCAAGCATGGTGCGTAGTCGTCGGTAGTCGATTTAAACACGTCTGTGCGTTTTTTTACATCTCAATTTAAACTCACCGTACTTGTTGTACAAATATTTATTCCACCTTGTCACCGCATTCAGTCTGAATACGAAGCATATTTGGCGGACGAACGCCAATTTCTGCGTTCCCTCGGCCTCTACGATGATATCGATGCCGCCGCAGGAGAGGCGGAAGCGGCACCAGCCTAAGAGAAGTGTTCCTGATTCCTCCACTTATCTCAGCCACACTTGCGATACATTTTTTGTAACTTTGACCACTTCTACTCACTAAGTATTTTACCTTGCGATTCCGTGCTTTGAGCGGTTACAAATACATTCCAGTAACAAAACACATCCACTTTTTTCTGACAAACTACAGACAAGCGAGCAGATTGTTCATCTTGCCTGCAAAAACGGGCTGCGGTGGTTGGATGCAGGCCGTGATAATTTCTACAGCTGTGATTTATACAGCAAGGTGGGGAGCCCTGGAGGCGGCAGAGTTTGAGGCACTAGAATCCAAACACACATTCCTGACGGTTGCGCCGTCATACGTTAGCTGGTGTCAAGGAACTGTGTTCCATACCGTAGGGGATTTCTCCCCTTCCTTCCTACCGCCCTTGTTATTGGAAGTCCGAACACGCCTCGACATCTTTACTGTGTGTAAGAGGGAGGGTAGAGCGGGACCTTATAGGAGAATCCAGAACGTGGATAAGTCCCGCTCCTGAGAGTCACTACGCAGCTCCACAACCAGGTTCAAAATGTTCCCCCGCCTCTGGCCTACGAAGCACATTTAAAGAACATAAATATTACACATACCTCCTCAAAACAGTAGCTCGGTCGCAATATAAGAAGAATTTTATTGTTTGGAGCATCGCTTGGAGCCATAGTGGAAGATGTCAGGATGAAAAGAGAACCTCTAGAGGACGCGAGAGCTATAGCACTGATGATGCTAGACATTTGGCACATTCACATTATGCGGCTAAACATATCCAATCACTATAAAATGGTTCTTGTAAGTGTCCAAACAAGACAATCAAATTCAGTTAATGTTGTCAACTGTGTCATTGCACTCATTTCGGAATTATCTCACCCTTTAAAAAATGGCATATTTAGCGAAAACCTTTCACAGCAATAGTTTTGGACGCTTCCATGTTTAAAACAAATGCGAATTTTGGGGAAAATCACTTAAAATTAAATCTTTATGTTGTGATTTCGCACTTTGTTTAAGCAACCGAAAAGAGTGGAGCGCATTTCGGTCATTGGGATCCAGTTAAGACCGGTTATCTATTGTCGTCTTGGTGGTTGAAGGTGCCAGTCTGGGGGGATTTTTCCGTAAATGCGCTTTTTTCTCACTCCGACCATTCCGCAGGCTTCAGCGAATGATTGTTTCGCCTATCTATTACGGGATTTGCAGTTTTTTCGCAAATTCTTATTTAAACGCATAGGCCTACCCTAGTCTTAGCTTAGTCATACTTGGCTGCTTTTTACATTCTTAGTGTTCCTCTGGAGCTATTCTTGACTTTTGAGTTTATTTATGAGAACGTGGCAAGATCTGCTCTTTGTATAAGTGTGCCGGCTAGGTGTATACATCTTCATCCAGAGTATATCTTCTCATTCTTCAATTTTACAGATCAATGATGCTTACGGAAGCTACAGCAGCTCAAATTTTGAATTTCTCACAACCGCTGGATATCAAGCTGCTCGATGAGGTCGTCGCAGCTATGTACAAGTCCAGTGGGGATGAACAGAAACTCGCAGAAAAGATTTTGAGTGCTCTCAAGGAGCATCCAGAGGCTTGGACGCGTGTTGATAGTATCCTTGAGTTTAGCTCTTCTCAGCAAACCAAGTACTTTGCCCTCCAGATTCTCGAATCACTTATAAAAACTCGGTGGAAGGTGCTGGCCCGACCTCAGTGCGAGGGCATTAAAAAGTACATTGTTGGTTTGATCATCCAGACCTCTTCTAATCCTGATCTTATGGAGAGCGAAAAAACGTACTTGAGTAAGCTCAACATGATTTTGGTCGAGGTAAGGTGTGGTTTTGCGATTGTTACGCGTTGTGTATAGATTTTAAAGTTCGAATGGCCTGTGAATTGGCCCCACTTCATACACGATATTGTTGGAGCTAGCAAGACCAATGAGTCACTGTGCCAGAATAACATGGTCATCCTACGGTTATTGAGTGAAGAAGTTTTCGACTTTTCGCTGGGGCAGATGACACAAACCAAGGCGAAGCATCTCAAAGATTCCATGTGTCAAGAATTTGGCATGATTTTCCAACTGTGTCAGATGGTTTTGGAAAATTCTCAGAATGCTTCGCTAGTCGTTGTCACGTTGGAGACACTTCTCCGATTTATGCACTGGATCCCGCTAGGCTACATTTTTGAAACCAATCTCATCCAAAGTCTTGTGTGTCGTTTCCTTAGTGTGCCCGTTTTTCGAAACGTTACCCTCAAGTGTCTGGCAGAAATAGGTAGGTCTCGTAGGCACCAAATCCAATCCGTTCCATGATTTGTAGCTGGCGTCCCTGCAAAAGAGTACTCAGAAAAGGTTATTGAGCTATTCAACCTTACAACAGTCAAATTGAATGAGGTTGGTTCTGTCTTTACAAAGTTATTTCCACTGACTCCCTAGATGTTGCCTCTCTCCACTCGAATTCGCGAGGCTTACGAGAAGGGGACAACGGACGAACAGAACTTTATCCAAATTTTGGCAATTTTTTATTGTACATTCTTGAAATGTCATAGCGATCTCATTGAGTCGGGAGAGATAACGGAAAAACTGGTCGATGCCTACAAGTATCTTCTTCGCATTTCTGAAGTCGATGATAAGGAGATATTCAAAATTTGTTTGGAGTATTGGGATTACTGGGTCTGCGAGCTGTATACTGAGGCCAGCATGTCGTGCCGCTCCCTTCATTATCCTTCAGTTTCGCGGGCAGAATTCGCACCACTTCTCTCAGAGGTTAGTCGTCCCTAATGTTTATTTTATTTCACTCAGTGGCGCGTTATCTTCTGTATGCTATGCTTTTGTTTTCTCATAGCTCCGGACAATTCTGATCTCACGAATGGCACGGCCAGAGGAGGTTCTTGTTGTGGAGAATGAGCATGGTGAAGTCGTAAGAGAATTCATGAAGGATACGGACAGTCTGAATTTGTACAAAACTATGCGGGAGACACTCATCTACTTGACGCACCTCGATCATGAGGTAGGTGATTATTCTAGCCCTAGGATTTGGTCCATTTCGCATTGACTCTTCATCTATTAGATGCCTTAATACTTAGCAAATATTTGCTAAGAATATGTAATAGTTGGAATTGTGTCGGGACTTGTGTAAAACTCGTTTTACACACTGCCTATTAAGTAATAACTTCCCTAGTGCGGAAATTAGAGTAGTTTGACGGTCATCCGCTGTCAAGCGTAGCAAAATTCTGGGCATGCTGGTCGGTAACGAATGTTTACGAATGTTGCTGTGTCAGAGGAGGTTGAAGGGGTGGCCTGACTACCATACTGCGTTTTCCGGAAATTATTCTAATAGTCTGTGGGAACAATCGTGCTCTGAGGGAGAGATCTCGCTCTGAATCTTTCAAGCATTGCCACTTCAAGTGTGGTTTTATTTTTCTCTTCCGGTGCGTTGTTACTCGCGATAAGCTTGGCGATAGGCACTGTTCGGTATTTTTGCGGCTAATGGTTGTCCCAAATCAGCTTCATTTAAATTAATCTAAATATTTGTAGTCTTCTGGTACTTTTTTTCGTAGGAATCGGTCTGAAAAGTACACAATCGACACAAGGTCATTATAGTAAAAGTAGTATTTTTCTTGCATGACTTCCTTATCATGATGACGCCACATTATTTGGGACATTCCTGGGTCAAACTGTCCTTAGCTGCTCTAAACTTCGCCCATTACTATTACTCTTCGTTCCTAATCTGCGGATACGGGTAGTCCCTTAGTATCGAAATTTGTAATGATGGTGGGTAAGTGCTTTGGCTTTTCTGGCTAAAATGCGGCTCATCAAAAAGCCACTCAACTCGTCTGTGGAGCATGAGGTTTTTCAATTGTGGCGGTTGAGTCTATTCCGTTCTTTTGTTCTTACTTCTGTACTAGACTTGCCCAGCTGGCATCTCGTATTCTGTGGTATCGATACCTGTTAGCATCAATTTATTCTTTCATTGTCATTTATTGCATTGTGTTTTTCTCCCCACATTCGTCGACTTTTTTCGCATGGGTTGCATAATGTTTACCTTTTTGACACAATGTATTGCTCTTTTGTCTTTTTATTCATTTTGACATCTGTAGTCAAAGTAACCATGAGGATGGGCGGGAAAGTTTTAGCTGGTTTACAATAGATGATTTGTGAGGTGTGAGGATGAAATCTGGAGTGGAATACGGTAGACATCCTATGAGGACCGAAGGGCAGACGCTTGTGGTACGTACGATGGCAGTTAGCAATGGTTTATTTGTTTGCAGGATACGGAGAGGATAATGCTGCAGAAACTGAAGTGTCAGGTGAACGGAACGGAGTGGTCGCGTGCAAATCTGAACTCTCTATGCTGGGCCATCGGCAGCATCTCGGGTGCGATGATGGAAGATAACGAGCGCTCCTTCCTGGTCATTGTTATCCGCGACTTGCTGGGTCTATGCGAGCATAAACGGGGCAAGGACAACAAGGCTATTGTTGCGAGCAACATAATGTACGTAGTGGGTCAGTATCCGCGCTTTCTGCGCGCACACTGGCGCTTTCTCAAGACTGTCATCACGAAGCTCTTTGAGTTCATGCACGAGACCCACGAGGGTGTGCAGGATATGGCCTGTGATACCTTCATCAAGGTGGCGCAAAAATGTCGTAGACAGCTTCTAATTCCCCAGGTTAGTCTCGGACAGCATTTATCCCTGGCCTTCTGGTAATGAATCATTCGTTAAGCTTATTTCCCTTCGTGTCTATTCGGCTGATTATTCTAGTCACTCTTCTCGAATCGAAATATCCGCACTTTTTAACTTCTTCCCGTTTTAATTTGTGGTTCCGAATTTTAAATTCACCTCGGTTAGGTCTATTAAATTTCGTGATTCAAATTTTATTTAAAACCATGACCTTTGGTAGTTGTAGCAACCATGGAATAAGCTATTCAATCATTGCTTTTCAAAAAAGCTTGTATGTTTTGGCGGTGTAGCGTAAGCGACAGGGCGTACCCGTCTGATCCTAAGTGCTATAGCATTTCCTTCATACGAAAGAATGCTATGTTGGTTCGGTGTTCGTGATTTTAAGTCATGGGTTTCAATAAATCATATCAGTTCGAGATACTTTCTGATCAATATGTCAGGCTCATTATCGGCCAATTTTCAGAACTTTAGTCCCGAATCATGTAGACTGAGCGTTCACCTGAAGAATTTTAGTTCTTTAAAAATTTGACAAACCCACAGTTGCGCCTACGACATCTTCCGATGTACACTTGCCACCCCTTCTCTGGCTTTATTACCACTTTGTTTCATTGGATGTTATTCAATTAAGCTTGCTCAATTCGACCTCTTAACTGTGTGTAACCGGTGTATATGACCTCAGTTTTTAGTTTTTCCCCTGGGTCTGGCTTAAATTGCACGCAGTAGTCCCCAGCTTGAGGGTTCCGTTGATGGGAGAGTCGGGTGTAATATATCAATTTTACAGTGCGGTGCATCATACGGTTTCGTGGAGGATATAATTCGCAGCACCGACTCCATAATCTCAGACTTGCAGCCACAGCAGGTGCATACCTTCTACGAAGCAGTTGCGACAATAATCAGCGCGGAAACGGATATGTCAGCGCAGAACGACCTTGTGGAGGGTCTCTTCCGTCTGCCTAATGCCATTTGGGACGATATACTCCTCCGTGTGGCTACAGATATGACCGTGCTGGGAGACGTGGAGGTGGTGAAACAACTCTGTAACATCCTTAAGACCAATTTGGCCGCGTGCCGGGCTCTCGGCAACGCATACATGGTCCAGTTGTGTCGCATCTACCTCGATATGCTCAACATTTATCGACTGCTCTCAGAACAGATCAACGCCTCCATCGCCACTCACGGTGAACAGGTTGTCAAACAACCCCTGGTACGGTCAATGCGTGCTGTTAAGAAGACTGTGCTCAATCTCCTCTCCTGCTGGATTCAACGGAGCCACAACCCCGTGTTGGTGCGTCTTTTTTCATGCGTCCGCCCTTTTGGCTCTTGTTACTCTTTTTCATGTGTAGAAAGACTGTTAGATTTTTTGTGTGTTTTGCAGTCTGTTGGTGCTGCGCAAATGCTCCGTCGCATGAGACCACATCTGCGCTATTTTCTGGTACTTATTTGGTACACCTATTGGTTTTCACTCCGGATGCATCGCAAAATTTTCATTTCATCGTGATGCCAATGGGATATTTGTTCCGATTCTTGTTTATTCTTTTGTTCGCGATGGGTCTGTGCTTTTGTGAAAGTGGTTCAATTTTTCGCAATCAAATTCGGAACCTCCTATCTTATAACTAGATTGGGAGTCACCCAGTATCGTAAAACTCTTATTTTCTTTCTTGCCTTTGAGTTCTCCTCAGTATTTCCCGGTCAATATTACTGCTGTCTTTCGTGGTTGGTACCTTTCCTTGAGTCTTCGTGTCAAATCCATGTGGTCGTTGAATCGGGTTTAGAGGTCCTGGGGACTTGTGTTTGTTTCCAAGAGAAAGCGTTACTATCAAGCTCGCTACGATTTACATAATATTGAGGCAACTTGAAGCACAGATCTTTTGTGTAACGAGGTTACAGGTCTGTTGTTCTCGTTTGTAAATCGGCTTTCTTTGGCTTACTTTCAGCTAAGCTTCCGTTGGCTTTCTTAATTCGCTTTTCACAAGCAATTGTTCCGTTGTTCCACTTTGTCACTCAAGAGTTTTATCATGCGTGTTCGTGCATACCTTTTGTTGGTACTGAATTTCTGAAATAAATTTCATGCACACCGCGGACCGTTTGAAAATTCCACACCGTCCCCTTCAGGTAGCGAACGACTTCCTTCCACCCCTATTGGAGGCCGTAGCGACGGACTACCAACAGAGTTCACCTATTTCCCGCGAACCTGAGGTGCTAACCACTATGGCAACAATCGTAAACCGCCTTAGCGAGAACGTGCTCCGCTCCCTGCCGCGTATTCTCGACGCAGTGTTTCAGTGCACCCTGGAGATGATCAACAAGGACTTAGAAGAATTCCCCGAACATCGCACTAACTTCTTCACTCTTCTTCAGGCAGTGAATGCACATTGTTTCTCCGCTCTTATGACCCTCACCGCGGAAAAATTCAAACTCATCCTTGATAGCGTCATCTGGGCTATCAAACACACTATGCGGCAGGTCTCTGAAACCGGCCTCAACATTCTCCACACCATGCTCTCCAACCTTGCAGCAGTCAATTCTCCAAACCAGCAGCTCTTCTTCCGCAACTTTTACATTGAAATTATGCAACACATGTTTGCTGTGGTCACCGACCGCTCTCAAACTGGAAGTGAGCTCGCCATGCTTTTCTTAAACCCATCTTTGAGTCCCTCCTTTTAAAACCGGTCGTTAGGCAATTCTAGCTATGAGTGAAAAATACTTAGGTGCTTTTGTGCATTGAGAAATTTTCTTTCAGTAGATAGTGCTGCTTTTTGTTGCCTCGGTTCAGATAGCATGTAACTTTTTTCATTAGAGTAAATTTGTATTTTTCTAGCCATTTTGTCACAACCAGACAGATGTGTTTCTTTGGTGGGTTCCGTATGCGCCAAGCTGTTATAACGCAGAACTTAGGCATCTACCAGTTCTATTTTGCAGTAATGCGGAAAATTCATGCGCCATGAAGTGTTTTAAAGGATGGACTAATTACCAGCCACCGCTTATTAGATTTGACTCTACAGGCCTCGCTGTTGGCCTACATGTTCAAGATGGTGGAGAACGGTGTGATAACAGTTTCACTGGGTGGCGAGACCCCGGAGTTCGACGTGCCTCCTGAAGCCAACGTCCAGTATGTGCATCAGCGTCTGCTGGAATTACTGAAACAGGCCTTTCCCCATCTACAAGAGGCCCAGTTAGTAGTCTTCATCAAGGGCCTTTTCGCATTGGACACTGATGTGACTGCGTTTAGGGAGCATTTGCGCGACTTCCTGGTTCAGATTCGTGAGATCACGGGCGAGGATCTCTCCGATCTCTACCTGGAGGAGCGAGAGGCGGAAATCGCAGCCGCTCAGGCGGAGAAGTTGAAACGCCAGGCAGAAGTGCCGGGTCTACTGAGTCCTCTTGGAGTCGAATTGAACGTGATAATGCCTTGCGATGTCGGACGTGGTGTTGGTAGCGGCAGCGTTGGTGCTGGCATGGACATGGCTGATTAGTAAATCCTGTACACGCTGTACCACATCCCTCTGTATCTGTCTGCGTGTGTGTGTGTGTATGTGTTGCTTTTGTACTGCTTTTGCGTGTGTGTGTGTGTGTGTGTAAGCGTGTATCATCCCATTGTTTTTGATCCGGGTCGAGAATGCTCTCACCTACTATATCGTATACTTTTGAGAGAGCGTACTTTATTCTGTATTCTAAAATGAAACGCTTTTCAAACTGAAGTGTCTATCCCTTTATCCCTAAATGGATTGCTTTCAGAACTTCCGCCATTTCGTTCTGGAGTAGCTTTGATAAAGGGTTTTTAGCAAGTTGTTTTCAACAGCTCGCCTTCTAATGCGTGAAAACTGTTGGCGGAACGTTTCCGCGTTAGCTGTAACAGTGGAAGGTGAGGGTGGTTGGTTGATGGAAGGGGAGTGGGTCTGATATGGCTTTTCGGTTAACTAGCGTCTCTCAATGTGTGAGGACGGGATCATTGAAGGAGGGAGCTTCGTTGACTCAGATTCGTCAGCCGCCCCTTTAGTTACAATTCCACACTTAGATGCCCAAATCTTGGCGACTGGCTCTTCCCATCGCGTGAAGTGGGTCGATAATATCGACGCAAAAGTATGGGTGAGCGGTCAGTGGGTCCCGATTCTGGTACCCAGGATCCGGCCTGGACGCCGTCGGTTATGTTGGCCTTCATCAGTGGGGCAGTGTGTAGTGAACGGTAGCTTCTTCTAATAGCAGGTCTGAAACCCGCATCTACGAGGACACGTATCAATGGAGGGGTGTTGGGTCTAGCACGCTACCGTGGTGACGCGGTTAACCGTACGTCTGTCTGCCCCTCCATGTGAAAATTTAGCCTTCGTGTGAAGTCGCATCGTCAACGCGTAGCCTACCATGAAGCCTCACAGGCGACAAATTGTGCTATGGGAATGGCTGAAAACTAGAAAGGTTAGTCCATGTGGAGTGCCAAAAGTTTGTCTTTTTCGATCGGCTCCTTGGAGTTAAATGAACCTCTTGATAAGGGAGACCTAGAGTGGACTCAAATCCTCATAGGGTCAACGTGGCGATCAACACCGCATTACTTCATAGACTGACGCCGACTAAGAGGTTCTAGCAAATCCTTCCATGACAGTTTTGCTGACATAAGTCTAGCTCACGAATTGGGGAATGGCGACGGAAAATAGATGTCTCCTTCACCGCTTTAAGTCGCCTTCTTTTTTCTTTCTAAACTCAAAGCTATAGTATCACGCTAACGTCCATCTTGGCTGCATTCACGCCACTCATGTCGTCAATATTCACTAGATAATCCCAATTAAGACTGTCTACGTGAAATCTGTCAAAGCATCAAACTGGCTACATGCTCGTATTGTCTGCGTTGTGCTCTTGGCCTTATCATGGTAGATGTGAGCGTGAATTTTTCCACCCAAAATAAAGCATCACCTTTCACAGTTTTTTGAAGCTCCAATGGGTAAATTGGATTCACAGTGGATTGTGCGATTTACGGGCTTTAAACTGTAAAGTGACTAAATAATTTTGCGGCGATTCCTTAAAACAAAAACAGATGGCTTCAGAAAGCGCCCTGAAACACTGCAAACGATAAGTCCTTCTAAAAGAAATGCGAGCTGAATGCATGTGAAATCTATACATAACCTTTTTGATTGTGGAAGCAAAAAATAGGCCCAAGCAACCTTCATTACTACCTCTTCTTCATTTTGGCTGTCGATCCTATTCTGTATGCGGCAACTGACACCAATGCCAGGAAAAGGTTATCAACACTGAGAGCTTCAAAGGTTGCCATCAGGGGGAATATGGAGAATGTGGATGAGGTGAAGCAGCACCCTTCTCCCATTCCAAAGGGTCATAGAGTGTTCTGACTGACAAGTTTTGGAGTAGAATGAGATACTCCGCCATGTGCTGAAACTTCCATCCAACTGGTAGCTTAGTGCTGGTTAAGGAGAGGACGTTTCTTGCACATATGTTCAAGCTTTATTCGGTTTTGCTGGACAGATAAACCTCAGTTGTAATTGTTGTCCAGCTACTAGGGCGAGGACAACTCGGTCTGCAGTCCACCACTGCAACACGTAAAGCATTCTCCTGGGCACAAAGTGTGTGCGATAGTGAGTGGATAGCTTGGAGGCGACCAATGACTAGTTTTCTTTTCGCCCAACAAACTTTACAACATAAAGGCCGTTTTCTACTATCAGCCAGTCAGCAAATCAGACGTTCGATGTGGAAGCGAAAACACTAATGATATCTGGAACGCACATGTTTTGCAAGTTCGTACAAATCACACCATAGCACTACAGCAAACCATACTGGAACTTTCACAAGTGCCCAAATATCTTCCAGATTATTTGCCATATTTGCATTGAGATGACTGCAACTTTACTTTTGGACACACTCGCTGGATGGCTTATTCTGGGGTTGAGTGGTTCCGAATCGAGTGACGGCAGTACCTCAGGTGTAATTTCGGAGTGTGATACGACGTAAATCTACAGTCGGAAGGCGATTTCCGTCTGCATGTTAAAACGCCGTTCGAGGCTTCGCAGAACTTCGAGCGCTGCCATGGTCTGAAGCCCTGTTTTTAAATCTGATTGGTCATGTGTGCCACGAGGCGCGAACTACCTGGCCAATAAGGTTTACCGACTTCATCCAAGTCCTCACTTTCACGGCTTCAAAAAATGTGCACCCACCTACAGCTTTGTGAGGCATATACGCATCAATTAACAAACATAAATGTGCTCGAAACAGTATCACCAGAGGCGATGATCGTATCCTGAAGAGACTGAATAGTCGGTGCAGCTAAACAGCAAATGCCACATATCATGCTACTTAGCAATGCGTGGTATACTGTGCTGATAACTCTGCCAGTCAAACTCCGAGGTTTTCATTCAGAAATTTTGCCCACTCACTAGCCAAAATACACTCGTTTCAAGGCTTACATAATTTAGAACGATGAACAAAGCGGCTAAAGAAAGCGTTATGGTCGAGTGTGGGCTCAGACCAACCAGTTCAAGGCACTGATGCGACGGTGGACCGCCGAAAGCAATTCATAAGCACGACGCTGAATTGAGTTCATGATCGGTGCTTAAAAGCCTAAGTGCGCGTGCCCACCTCTAGCCAATCCTGGATTTGCTTTCAGGTGGTCAAGCTACCTGCATCGGTTTGTTCGCACGAACCATGCTTGTCCCACAACTCTGCTGAAGATGAGCACTTACCAGATTTGGTGGTTCAGCTTCAAAACAAAATCACCGCTGGAGCAAAGGCAAGACCTTTAGATGCTCTACAGAGTGAAAAGTGACGGAAGCTTGCTCAGAGCTCCGAATGTGTGTCATCGCCCTGAGTGGACGGACGATAAACACCCGCATCCGGATGAAACATCAGAAAAGTATACCTCCAACCTTCAGGTGAGGGGACAATTGTCTGCCCATTCAAAGTCACCCCAAGCAAGCAAACAGGCCCAATAATCAGAAAACCTGCCTTTTTTTCTTTAGGAAAACCACATCGACTCTCCCCCAGACCTAGCACCAATTCCAGGCGCACTTTCATCCACAATGACCACCCACTAGCCACTTAGGCACCATAGTTGCGCTCATGCCATTACCGTTAGCAGTCCACCAACCCTTAGTTACTAAAACACAAACGAGGTCTATCCGTCCACTCAGCCTTTATTAGATACACCTAATGTTTCAATAGTCTCGTACAGTCATCTACAAAAGGGTAACCAAGTCCAGTACAGTGAAGAAAAAAGCTTTAAACCCGCTCCAAGATGACAATTCCCGGTTGCCGCTCTCATCTGAGACGGAACCAACCATGACAGCCGAGAAAGCGCCGGAGGTGCGAAAATAACAACCGAACACTATATCACACCCGTCCACGAGTCTTGCACCCCAGCAGCTACTAATGATTAGTTAAATGACTACCGTATGCACTTGCACAGAACCGCCACCACGGTGCCTCATGCCGCGGCAAGTAAAATGAACTGTACGAAGGACGAATTAGACAACATAGTACCCGCTCCTTATTCGCACTTCCGCAAATGCAGCCAAGGTCTACTAGATAGGAAAACGAAATCACCAAAACCACCACACCGCCCCGTTTAATTAACAATCTCCTCAAAACATAGAGACTCGCAGTGAACAAGTTGCATAAAAACCACATCACCCGACAAACTAGAGGCGATAATAAACTAGAACCAAGAGAGTATAAAGGATATTACGTTAAAACGACTCAAAGGAAAGAATTCAAAGAAGAGTTGCCCAAAACTATCTGAGATCATTTGCATCAGGAAATACACAATCCGTAAGCAGCAACCGACGTGTTCATTGACCCAGAGAAGAATCAATTGACTCACTATAGCAGAGCATTAAACCCAATCTGGAACATCCAGACCAGGAGCTATGACTCTGCGAGCCCCATTAAAATAATCAAAAAATGTAATAATTAGTCCATACAATTTATTACAAGATTTACTTGGCCTTTTTGGCTTTCAACTTCCTAGAGTAGAAGTCCAACTCTTTACCCTCCAGGATGTATCCGTCGCAGCGACCCACTTGACCGGGACGGGAGGAAATACAGGCTAGATGTAATTTAATCTCAAGATCACATCCTTACCCAGGAGGCGACCAGACATGAACTGCTCCTTGAGGTTTTCAGAAAGCGTAGCTTGAGGCAGCTTCTGACGGGCCTCATACTTTTTCATGACGGAAGCACTGCGCTTTTTGAGAAGAACATCATCCTCAGGATTCTCGGTGGTTTCGACTTTCTTCCCCTTAGCATGATGACGACCAAGTTCCTTCAAGTAATGAGCCTCGTACCACTGACGGAAGGGAGCAGAATCCACCTGCACGATGGCGTTCTTAACCAGAGTCTTCGTACGCACCAACTCATTATTGGAAGCGTTGTAAACGACATCGATTATTCGCGATTTGCGTGAAATGGCCTGAGTGGGCCAACTGAAGTTACCCTGGTCCAGACGCATGGCGCGAAGTTTGATATTTCCTCCACGAACGCGTACAGTGTGAATGCGACGAGGACCTAATTTTGTCATCGCAGCAGGTCTACCTAATTCAAACTTCCTCTTTTTACGATTGCGTTCACGACGCCCACCGGTCTTGCTTCGTTTGTGGATTCTATCGCGAGCAATTCCTAAAAATTTGGGTCAAGCGATTCAACCGGATCCTGAATAATAATGTCATAATCCAGAGCAAGCAAGACAAAGATCGCTTAGACCTAGGTACTTATTGTGTCAACGGTTTGATGACAAACGCATAACGCAAGTACCGGGGCTAAAAGGAGCCTACCCATGCTTGATCGGATCCACTGCGTAAGTACCAAGTCACCATTTTAAACAAGAATGGGTGGGTCAAAATATTTTCGACAAAATTTCTTCATTCGTATCAAGTCGTTTCGTGTACCCACGCCATTTATTTCTATAGTGTTATTTTACATTGAAAATTTTGAGCGAGTAAGTTTTTTAAGTGCACTGAATCATTATTTTAAATCAGTTGCACCTTAGATATAAGCTCAAATTTTGGATAATAAGCTTGGTTGACAATAGTCCTGTCTACTTTTCGCAACTGAAATCGTTGCATTGTGTTGCGTAACTGCATATTGCAGATTTATTTAGTTCGTAAAATGATCGGAAACATATAAATTGCTAAATAATCTAGCATGAGTTCAATCAGCCGGTCATGTAGCGTTCTGAAACCGTCTTGACGACAGAGGTGTAGTACATTGTCTGTTGGAACTACCGGTTTCGGTCGAGGTCACAGGGGTGGCCGTACTGCCCTAGCTGCGTGAGCTGGCCTGCGGACCATGCCAGCAGCCTATTTCCCCCTGTCCGTTGAATATATATATTCTACCCTAGCATTCTGCCTTCTTTTGCCTTCAAGGGAGCCTCGGGACGCTACAGTAGAGGGTTCTCCTTCTATCATCTTCCGCCCTTACTAATAGAAGGGTGAGTGCTCTTTGACATCTTTGTTATAGGTCAGAGAGAATGTATGGAGGAATATAGTAGAAGGACTTAAAATGGAGATGTGTCGCACTCTGAAGAGGAACCACGCTGCTCTGCGACCAAACTCAAATTGTCCTCCCGTCTTTTGCCTACTAAGCACATTTATAGAACACAAGTTTTACGGTTACTGTAGGACTTTGTTTGTAATACCGGTTTTTGGCCAGGGTGACGCAGGTGACCATCTTGCCCTAGCTGCGTAGGCTGGCCGCTGAGCCATGCCAGCTGCTTATTTCCCTTGGCCCGTTGAATATATATATATTCCACCCTAGTTGTAGCGTCTCGAGGCTCCATTGAAGGCAAAAGAAGGCAGAATGCTAGGGCAGAATATATATATATATATATATTCAACGGACAGAGGGAAATAGGCTGCTGGCATGGCCCGCAGGCCAGCCCACGCAGCTAAGGCAGTACGCCCACCTCTGTGACCTTGACCGAAACCGGTAGTGCCAACAAACAAAGTAATACACCAGTATTCTGCCTTCTTATGCCTTCGAGGGAGCCTCGGGACGCTGCAATTACTGTCATGAAATTAAATTTTGGACATTGTCTAATTGCAAAAAAGAAGGTGGCTTAAAAAGTGAATGCATTTTTTCATGTTAGATGCTGTAGCGTCCCGAGGCTCCCTTAAGGCAAAAGAAGGCAAAGTGGCAGGATAGAATATATATATATTCACCGGACAGAGGGAAAACGGCTGCTGGCGTGGCCCAGAGGCCAGCCCACGCAGCTAGGGCAACATGGCCACCTCTGTGTCCTTGACAGAAACCGGCAGCACAAACAGATAAAGTACTACAGATGCCAATGGGCGATTTTCGTGGCGACGCTTGCACTAACCACATACATCTCCTCTTCCCTGAGACTGTGTGGCGTCGCGAGAACTTCTAGAAGGCAAAAGAAGGCGCAGTACTAGGGCATAATATATATGCTCAGCAAGCAGAAAGGACGGGGCTGCTGGCGTAGCCCGGAGGCCAACACAACCGGCAAGAGCAATATGGCCACTTAAGTCACCGTTGCTAAAAGCGACTGCCAATCAAACAAAGTATTACAGGCAGCCCCCGGGTACGAACAGGCGATACTTTCATTGTATCGGATTAAAGAGGATCAATACAGTCTTGATGGGTTTGGGAGGGCGACTCCCCCTCAAGCTCAGGAGAATTCACCTTCTCGTCAAGAGCAAGGCTTGAATGGTATTACAGGCAATTTCAAAGAAAATAGCGGTGCACACATTTCGCTGCAATGTAAGTATACAGAAATTACAGTAAAGTTTTGCAGCACTGGTTTATCTCTCACCAAACAGTTGTGAACGAGTGAACACATATTGCGAAGAATAAAATTTGATCATTTGATATAACACTTACAATTAACCTCATAGTTTTAAAATTTAAGTTTACTTTTTAAATCATTGTGGGAGTGATTTGTACGCTTTTTATTCTATTAGTCTTATTTCATTTAGCGCAATGCCTAAGGCCCTTTTTACTTTATCCAATTGTACGAAAGTTGTTTAAGGTCGTTACGTGTGATTGATAATCTTTACCCCTACTGGCCGCTACAATTACTAGGGATGAATGCTAATCCGCCAAATGATTCCGTTGATGTTAATACGAATCAGGACAATATTTCAGTTCTGGTACATCCTCTGGTAGTGCTCAATGTGTCAGAGCACTGGATGAGAGAGAGGTTAGCTCTGGATTCCACTGCTGTTGTCGTTTACGGAGCGTTACTGGGAAAGCACAGGGGGCGGGAGATAGAGGTGTGCTGTTTTATTTCCTTGCATTACACTATCAGATATTTAATTCATATGAAATTCTGGTTAATGAAGACATGACTGTGGACAGAGACTACTTTTCCGCTCGCGAAGGCCAATTTAAGCAGGTGTATCCTGGTTTGGATTTAATTGGTTGGTATACAACAGGGGGATCCATTACTGAAGAGAATAAGCTCTTGAACTCTCGAGTAGGCTGATTTCTTCTGACGTGTCATTTTAATAGTTTCTCGAAAGCAGCGAGTCGTTACTGATATTAAAACTGAACCCATTGGAGACGTCCGGCGAGCGCCTTCCCATAAGGGTGTATGAAACAGTGGTCGGCAGCGATTCTCGTGTTGACTTCAAGCAGGTGGGTCTGGCTGAATTCTGATAATTCGATGGGCTCTAGTTCTTTGGCGTTTATCAAAAAATATCAATATCAATAGGTTGTGTTGCTGCAACATGAATACCTATTCTATATTTGTTGTATTAATACTAATAAAATAAAAATATATTCGAGGAGTTCTGATACTTTGCCCTAACCTAGAACCGGTTTTTTATACATATGCTGTACGAATAGCATGTGCATTTCTGGATAATTTCTCACCGATTCAGCAATAGTCAGCTTTTGCATGTAAATGCGCTTTCTGTTTAATACCCCCTTGCCATTTTGATTGTTAATCCGACAGAAGCTGTAGCATAACTTTCAAACTTAGTCATATTTGTTTTTTGGTCTGAACGCTGTTCTTAAGGCAAACATTTCCATCTAAATTTGTATAAAATATCAATAAAGGCGCGCGCCTAGTTGTAAACGCTGATTAAAGATGTTTTTATTTTTGGAGTATGGCTTCTGATAATTGTTGACCTATTATCGTTTTAACTACTTAAAGATAACGTTCTGAGTTTTTGGGAATCGACATTACTTTGAGGTTTATAAACTTATCCTTTTACTGTTTGTATAACGGATTAGTTTTTAAGCGCAGGCTTTGATCTTTTCATGAAACCTATGTCGTTTTGAGATTTGTGTCGACATGTGAATGAGGTCATTTGTTTAAGGCATTTTACCCCATAACAGTGCTAATGGTTCTTTCGGAGGTATCTTTGGGACAGTAATCCATTCTGGACTTTTTCGCTAAAAATACTTTTGCTAAATGCATACATTGGTGAAATCAACGTCTTATTTGGCGCTTAAATCCTTCCATTTCTTACGAAAAAGGACGCAAATGCGTGGGGCCTCGCAGGTGATATCAATCACATCTAAAATTGGTTGGTAATGTGTACCATTGATTTAAACTAGGAATTTTTAGTGGAATGCTATTTTTTTATGCCCATCAATTTAACGCCTAAGGAACAAAATTTAATTCTCTTGAATATCGGCTTCTATACCCCAAAATATGTCCTTTGAAGCTGGACGTCCCGGGAAGCATGCCTTGGCTAAATTTCTCCATGCAAGCGTTAAATTTCCTCCTCTTCTGGTAAATGTGCTTTTACGTGAATCGTTGTTCTTTTCTGTCTCATCACCAGAAGATATAAGCAAATGACTGTTTTTTTTTTTAATTTTTCCTTTAAATTCGAGAAAAACTAGTGATCTCTCGGCATTCCAGCAGAGACTATGTAAATGGTGACAAGATAACCGTATTCTAAAGACAAGGGGAGGCCTTTTATAATAAATGAACTATATTTTTGCTTGTTATCATCAAGTAGAAAACGCTTTTATTTTAACTATTCACTAAGGCCTGGTGGTACAATTCTTGAGGCAAGTTAAACCTATTGTTACCAGCAAAAGGGACATAATTACGCCATCTAGAAGGAAAATAACTCATCAACACGAACCTGGCCTTCGCATCTCTATTTGAAACTTATATGGTGATAGTTTGCAAAATTCTCCAACCTTTCCACATACAGATACCCTATACTCTGGCGCACGACGCGATCGAACACATTGGAGTGGATCACTTAGCCCGTATTAACGCCTCTGCGAGTGGTGCTACTGGAAGCAGTGGTGGTGTAGGCAGCAGTGCGGACGACGTCTCCCCAACTGCCGAATGTCTAATGGGTAATTTTCATGCAGTGCAGATGCTCTCTAAACGACTGCACCTCCTCCGCGACTACGTAGACGCCGTGATGCATGGCGAGCTGCCTTCGCATCCTGGTAGACTGCGCGAAATTCGTGCCCTCCTCTCTCGTCTTCCCCATTGTCTCGAGTCCGAGGGCACCCTCCCTGGCACTGTCGGTGGTGGTGATGGCAGCAGCAGTAGCGTGAGCGGTGATGATGGAGCAAACTCGCTATTGCGCCAGGCTAACGACGTCTGCCTCAGCTCCCTCCTCGGTGGTTTGACGCGGGCTCTCCAAAGTTTGCATTTATGGATATGTCAGGAAAGGGTAGTGGCATCGTGCAAGGATGCATCGATGAAGGGAACAGGAGTAGCCACCACGACAACCTCTCAGCGATCGCGGCCTGCCTTCAAAATGCCGCTTCCCCCCCACGCAATGGAGGTTGTGGCGGCTGGGGAGGATGGGGCGAAGGGATGAACTCGTATTGTGTTGTTATTAGTGTTTTTTGTCTTTCTACGGAAATTTAATGAACAACGACTTGCGCCTCCTGTAAACCGCTTCAAGTGATGGAATGCTGGGTCATCTTCTAGTTGAAATAGGATGTTGAGGGAGGTGATTTTAAACGCGTAATTCTGCTAACATTTTAGAGAATACCATACCTACTTTCAAGTTTTGATTCCTACTGCTTTAAGGCATGAGCTGTGTTCGACCGGAATTTTGACAAGACGGTTTGCGTAAGGGACTGCATTGACTTCGGTTGATTTCCATTGACGATATTCTTTGCAAGGGGAGATTCATAGCTGATTCACCTGCGAAGTAAATTATGGCACTCTCCATTGCCACTCTTTAAGATGGTTCAATTTTATTCGAGCCGAGAAGGGTTAAATTTGCGACGCTTATCCGCCCTAAAACCCGCGGTAGACTGACCCCTCACCCTTTCCTGTCAGGGCGAAAGTCGGGCTGCCTTCATACCTCAGGTTGGGCGCCACGTAGCCGGGACTCCGAGCTAAGTGATACCTGAGATGATGAAAAATCCTGCCTAGGAAAAATCTGAAATGATTACCAGGACACCGCATCAGCACGATGGACCCAGATGTCGTTTAGTTGAAAGTGGATGAAACCTTGCAATCTTAAAGGCTTTTGGCTCTAATCAAAGCAAGAAACTCACTCCTAGTTTAATTGCTTAACCCGAGGAGGGAACAACCTAATTTAAATACGAGAACGGCTAGATTTAGGCAGGGATCCAACTGTGGAAGTAAGGCGGGAATAAAAATCTGTAATACTGCCATCATTCATCCGAATTAACGAATGAATAACGACGGTGCAAATATGACTATCTCATTACTATCTGTGCATGGGTCTTTCCTGTTCATATCGCATTCCATTTAACCAATGAGCTGGGTGGCTGACACTCAATACGACATTACTCCCTTACAATTTATTTTTCCATAATTTGAGCCAAATACTACCAATACACAAGTTTCATCGCAGAAAACCCAAACATTGGACGATCTGACGAACCGAACAACAGTCCCAACCGATTGCCAGAGGGGACAAACGAATAAACAGTCAGACCTCCACCGTATACAATTAAATGGAAGGATGGTGGAGGGGGAGGAGGGAAGTCGTAAATACATACGCAAACGCGCACACAACGTGGAATTATGCAGTGGGTTAGCAGGGCAAAAGACGAGGATTAGACGAAGCCAAAACTGCGCGTCTCGATGGCCTGGAGGAGTTTTTCGCGGAGGATGTGCTTAGAAGAATAGAGCGGTAGGTAGAGCCGCGAGATGCACGTGTTCGCTGTAGGCAGATGCTGATCGTCTGCGGGTCGGATCATGATGGTGGGCATCGGTGCGAAGCCCTGTGCACTCGCTGGGAGGGCCGGTGACGATGTCCAAAAGTACAGCTGGGAAGAGAAAAAACCGACAATCAGTCAGTTTTGTTACCCAAATTCGTCAGAACATAACACACTTAAGCTTACATTGATTAACCGGACGGACAGAAATGCCAAAAATTTAGTGGTCATCTGGTGCCCAAAAGCTAGAGCTTAATCGAGAGAATCTAATCTTACTCGAGCAAATGGGTGCCTTTGTACTTTGAGAAATAACGACCAGTTTAAGATAATGGTTCCGCCACCCCCAAAAATCATGCGCAAATCATACCAAGGAGGAATAGCATTTTGGAATAAACTGACTAACATGGACAGAGGGAGCATTTCAAGGGCACAAATCGGTACTCGCATAGGTGCTGAGTAGTGCAGACCATTTCCTTTTCCACAGAATTTTTGCGTATGTGGATGAGTGAAAATCGGAAATATCCGCGTTAGTGTGACAGGTGACTAGAATCCTAAACATCCATCCGAATACAGGCAGCAGGGATTATAAAATCCATTCACAAAAATTAATGAGTAAAAATCAAAGAACTTCGGTTCACAAAAACTCCAGAGCCAGTAAATTGCCTGCCAGATGACTATAAACACAACAACCGTAGGTGCCCAAATCCAGTGGATGGAAAAAGGTGAATTGGACTGGTTTAAAAGCTTGGATTGATGACATCAGATCGCCTCTAAACGTTGGCACAATATACTATTCATGAAAAACGGCACACAACGAAGTTCGAAAGAACAGCAGCAGACATTGATATAGGAACGGGGTCGCGATAATAATGATGTCTGCCGCCACTACCACCGAAAGGCAATCCACGTGCAGCTTAAAATTATCAAAGCTTTACCCAAATAGGCAGTATAGGAAGAAAAAGAAAGAAAGTTCACCAAATCCTGACGCTGGCGGGCGTCGAGACTCCTAACTACATGCCAGAACCAGCGCTTGAGACGAGCCACACGCTCGTTTGCGGCACTGACGTTGGTGGTGGTTTCAGTAGCATTCTCGCTTTGAACCCCGCCTTCGGCGGCTGCGGCAGCAGCACCGCAGTTGGACTCGTCCAGGAAGGTGGTGTAACTGGCTAAAAGATCAACGTCAACATCCCAGATGCCGTTCAGCAGAAGTCGTAGGTCTTCCGCAGTCAGACCATCCAGGGAGTTTGCAGGGAGGACGTCAAAAACGCCTAGCCGCATTTGCTGGAAAGGTGGAAGCAAATGGATAATGTAAGGTTTAGTGATCAATTAGATTAATGAAGCGACGGTGCTGAACAATGGAATGGTTGATCATTTTGTAATTTTTGGCCATTTTTAAAGTAAGCCGCATCCCAACAGGTTCCATTGCGAAAATCAAAGACGTGCTCAGTTGCGACGAATATACTGCCCAAAAACGTTTCCCTCGTAGTCACAAGCGCCGCCGTCATGTTGGCACAAACTGTATTCAATTCTGACTTTTCCAGGCACTCGTGAAACGTGAAGCGATACTAGCGCACACACACACACACGAAGGCAGCTTTAGGTTAACGAAACGCAAAATTACCTCAAGAGGCTCCTTAACGGCTTCGACCATTTTAAATTCGGTATACCGTTTAACAAATTCATATATCTTCTCCGAATCCACCTCAATTTCGTCACCACCAGGGACAAGGAGATGTTGCTGGGGTGCGGACGAACCACCGATGTCGTCGCCGTTGCCGTCACCGCCGGTACCGCCTCCCTCTTCTGGGGCCATTATCAGCGAGAAAGTAAGACTGTAATCTCTAATCGAGTCCGGAGCCTACAAAAAGGAGTGTTTAATGACTCGACCATGCCCAACTACAATAAGCAGCCAACTTGAGTGGGGAATGAATGGGTAAACCACTGCAGCAGCCATATTTGAGGTGGGGTTTGGAAATAAATCACATGGGGAGAAATGGTGCAAAATTCCTGATGATAACAACTGAAGTAGTGACAAACGATCCATTGAGCGTAGGCAGTAGATTAGGTACTAAACAGATTTAAAAACTCGTACTCTGACTAATAAAAGGTGATAAAGGCGAGATTATAGGAGTAAAACCGTTGGATTCTTCAAGCTATTTATAATAAGTCTCTCAATTAATCGACCTCGAACGATACAAAGCATCACAGACCCTTTCTGGAATAAGAAGGATTAAATTATTGAAATAATTTATTCTACAACAAGGACGATACCGTGACACTACCAGTACTTACACCTTCAGTCCGTGCTGAGGTGGTGTAGAGGAGGAGCTGACGCAGGCCCTCATAAACGGTGGTGTTGTAGAAAGCGAAGTCATGCCAACACAGTGGACGTCCGAGGAGGTACTTCAAGACATGGCGATTGAAACGTAGTGGGCAAGTCTCGTTGAAGAGCAGACATAGACCAATCACTCGGCCAACGCAACTGCAAATTAGAGCATCATGTTTAACCTACGAATCACGGCATCAGCTGCAACACGAACCATGCACACAATAAACAAGTTGGATCAATTTAAAATGAAACACATGAAAAGTACGCTTTCATTGAGTTCTGAATTCCACAGCTCAAAGATAAGTGACAAACCAAAACAAGGAGCAGATCGAAAAAATGCTTGAAAGGAAAAATAGCATGATAGGCAGTTGAAGCCCTTCCCTTTCAAAAATAGGGGAGATGATAAATCTTCTCTATAACGCGATAGCAGATAGAGATCGATTCAAACAAATTACAAACCCACAACTTTCGAATCGGAACAATCGTATACACAATTTCTGGCAATCATCATGCTGGTGAAGGGACGAAATAGTTCAAGCCTATGCAAATGGCTCCCAGATGCAAGAACATGTTCAAGAAACAAATGTCTGGGACCCAATGTTAGCGAGACTAGAGACCAAAGTGGTGGAGTTGATGTTGAAGGAGGGAGAGGAGAATAAAATAAAAAATCTTTAAAGAATACATAATGAGAGGTCTGATTCCTCTAATTCCGATGCATGAGTTAAAGCCGCTAAAGGGTTTGCCTCGCCTGCTCATTCGTAAAGACACAAACAGCACCGTTCAAAAACTCATTTAGAAGCAGAATTTGCATGCAGTCCTACTCTAATGACTAAGTCTTGTGCCAACAAACTGCCATGCACATTGTTTTAGAAAGCAAATTAATTCTCGTCCCTCACAGTAGACTCTTGAAAAAAGTTCGTGAATGATTAATTCGAAGTTAGGGAGTTTATACGACACTAGGTAAGGTATAGTCTATTGGTTTGATAGCCCTACCTACAAATCAGATTAAACCAGGTTACATACCGGTACAGGGAGAGACGGCAAAGGAGCTCGGGTGAGTCCGATGGCAGGCTTGAACCAACACCACGGGGCGAATAGAAGCCCGTGACGCCAGGCTGCCAGAAGAGGGGTGCGCGCTCCGCCGTTTCACCACCGCTACTCTCGCTACCAAGCCTATCTGCTGTCGTGGCTGGCACTTCACCCGACGTCTTCCTACTTTCCACAGAGTTGAAATTTAAGGAAGGTATACAATAATAAAAAAATGCAGCAAGTTAATAACATCTGTGCCCTAATGATAGCAAGGCTACTCTTTCTGATTTTGGTACCCCAAACCCAGTGTGACATAAAAGAAGGCATTCAAATTTGTTTCGATATCTCAATGCATTCGCCACCAAAATTTCAGATGAAAGTCAATCACTAAAGACCATACGTATATCATTGTCGCTATGTAGCACCAACACTTACTCCCGGGTTAAGCGCAGGACAGAAACGAAAAAATGCAATCAACTGCCTCAGCATCTACTTTATAGCCTTAAACTCATTCAAACGGTTTGTGACATAAAGAGAGACGCAGCCAGTTACCATAAAGAGACAAAGAACACGTCAGAGGCTTGTGAATTCGTGCTCAAATAGTAAAGTTTTGGTGTTGCATACAAGCAATACCGGTAGAAAAGGTGTTACAATTATTTCCGAGTACTATAGACAGTTTTCAGGCATCAAAACCAACCCATGCTTAGATTTTGGCGCAGACACGAGGCAATTCACTGGCCAGATCACCCGACTGGGGAGACAAATGTATGAAAAGTGAAACCTAGAGGATATTTATACTTCGATTCATCCTCCTAATCGTCAACTACCCCAGGGCTCAATAGCCTTGGCACAAAACAATGGGCTAAAGGCGTCTGAACGGCAGTGGAACACTTCTAATTTTGGATTTAGATAATAAACTAGACAGCTAAGCCGAATGTCCAAGCCAATGACTGCATAAAATACAGTAGCAATTCAAGTTTATGAATGCGCGCAATAAAGCCAAACTTGGCTTCTCAAACAGCTTTTATGGTGGAAGGAGCCTTTCGCGCCGTTGACACCCAAGAAGACACGAAACATCTACGAGACGCCGAATTGAGGAGGAATGGGCGCAAAAAGATCTCCTATATAAACCTGTTTCCGATCTCAAGGTTACAAATTGTTTAGGGTACGATTTATTTGATATAAAACCGACAATTTTATTACATCGCAATAGACTGCAAATAACACCACTCTCTCTTTAAAAGCGAATTAAATCAAAGCTTAGGTGATTGAAAGAACAACCCGGTGATAGTTAACACTCACCTACTTCCAAGTAATTGCCAACGGTTTCAGAAAATGTCAAACAAAAAGTAGAGTCCAATTTAGGCAGTAAATGCGTGTGTGTGTAGATTTAAACTGAAACCACACGAGTGAGGAAAGTCTGCCTGAAATTACGTCAATGGAGCAGCAAGAGTCAATTAAAGCCATGACAATTAAGGTGCTGGCACGAATTGACAATCGTTGAGGGCACGGATACCTACCCACAGGGGAACTTCGCTACGCATCACAGATCGCAAGCAAAATCGCAAGTTAAACCTCTATTGAGCCGGAGATAACAAGGGCTTAAGGGAAACATTTACGAAGAGGACATTTTGTGCTTGTAGAGCGAAAGCATTCTTAATTATCCCTGACGTTCAACAATTCATGCCCAGCATGAGGTTTTTAATTGGAAAGGGAATAGTGGAACGGGATGAAAAGAGGCCGTGAAATTGCTGGTCTACAATACGCTTTTCTTGAGCGAACCAATGGATATGCAATTACGGCGGTAAGGTGTAAAACTGCCAAAGGTCTTAAAAATCTAGTATGAAAGCATTCAAAAAATCGGAAGCAGTAATAGACCATGGAGAGATCAGAACAGGTTTACCACCAAACATATGCAATAGATAAGTGAAATGTGCTCCCTATCAAACCATGGCAACTGACTGGACTAAATCGTGTCGCGCACTCAGTAACTGAATTTAAAACAATGGAAAATGTGAGAATTTTTTGTTCTGGGCACAGAACGGATGAGCATTTGGGTGGGTTAATTCATTAATGCCAGTATTGACGTCGCATTAGAACAATAAAACATCTGTTCCAAGCTGTGCTAACAAATTCTCAGTGGACTTCTGCTAGTTATGGATGCTAAAAATGGTTTAGACGGACTACGCCAAAAAAGATTTCATCAGCCAATCTAACGCCCCATTTTTGCTATGTTCTGATCACAAAAGAACGCCCATGACAGAAGGGGTTGAAAAAAAACAGTGTGAAAGACCTCAAAGTGGAAGGAGAGGAAGCCAACTGAGGACCAACGCTCCTATCTTCCATTCTCTCTCTCTCCCCATCTTCTCGCTCCACTGAGGAGTTGGGAGCCGATGTAACAGTGGCACTGGAGGAAGAAGAGGAGAGATTAATAGAGATGGAAGAAGTAACTGGATTTCGGAAGAGGGCACGAGACGCCGGGCCCACCGCATGCAGATCACCGCGTCTTAGTCTGGTGGAAACCACGGGAGCGATCACTGACGTGGTGCTGGCGGAAGAAGTGGAGGGAGGCTGCTGCGCCGAGGTAACATGCGAACCGTAGGGTAATCTTAGTCGCGTTAAAAGACGCGATGTCGCTGCCATCAAGAGAGAGGACGGTCTTGGTTGAAATGGATCTATGCGATCGACAGAAAAAATAATAGCCATTTTGGGGAAACGTGGGAGTGAGAAAATAAAAAAGAACTAACCCGAAGAGGAGGGAGCACTGGGAACCCCGCTGACAGAGGCGAAGAGTGATGAGAGATCAGGCAGAGCAACGTTAGCAAGGACGGCCTCAGAGAAGGCGGTGATGAAGGACCGCGCTACACCGGACCCCTCGCCCGGTTCATCCTTGAAAGTTACTTTCAGTCGTCGGCATGAGAGGATTGGTGAGGTGGAAGCAGAGAGGTTTGGAGAGGGCTGTTGCGAGGCGGTAGCATCAGAGAGATGAAGGAGGTCCGAGTAACGGGTTGAAAGCGAATCACGCATGATTAGCATTTGGGTGATCGTAGAGGCCTGGGAGAGGCGACGGCTAAATTCCGTGTTCAACTGACGCACTGTGGAGGTGATTAGGGCATTTGGTTCGCGTTCTACCTGTAATGTTGAAGGATAATAGATGAATGCTTAGAAGGAATGTGCAAACTGATTGTGATAGCCACCATAGCAACATTCATGCAGTCGGTTCGGTGTTTCACATTTTGAGACAAATCAGAAAAAAGAATTATGACTCAAAAGAAGCACACGCAGTGAAAGAAAATGCACAATTAACCCAGAGGAAAAGGACAGAACGGAACAGGATGAGAAATACTCTTGGGAAATAGATCAATTTCATATCCCAATAGTGTAAACGGACGGTAGCATTGATGCAAGGCTACGACTGCATAGAAAATTTCACTGGGAAATCAAATTCCACGGTCAAAAACGGCGAAGTCTAGGAGAGCCTAGCGTGCCAATCGAAGAAGAACAAACTGTCTGATCTCCTATTGTTTAGCACTCCAGAAAACGATACAGATGAATAGCAGAGGTAGGTTATCTGTGGAGGGGACGGACCCAATGTTAGGTTTCTTTTGATGGAACTTACACTTACAACAGATTTTCAAGCTCAAAAAGTTGTTTATGGACTAGTATAACATACTGTGGCGCCAAATTTCTGCGAAAATGCAAGGTGCAAAAAACTATTCATTAAATTCTGCCCAAAGTATGACACACTTCATACCCCATGACTAACTTGGTGAGCAGAGTGGAAATAAAGGGAGCTTTCCGCCCAGGGAACGACGTAAATATCTCACCCGTGTAATGAGAGGGCAACAAAGTATTGGCCTTTGGTGTGCAATAATAAATTATGCATTTGCCTGATGATAGACCAATGAGAGGACCAAAAACAGTATTAAAGTTGAATTCAGCTACGCAAAAAAAAACATAACTCCGAACCTATCAACCTTAAGTGATTAGAAGAAATGACCAATTGGGACGAAATTGAAAAAAAGTAGGCAGCAAATTCATACTTGAAAGAAAGTGGCGCCACTCATCAAATGTCGAAGTAGACAAATGAAAATGAGACCGCGATTCTCCAAAATAAGCAGTGAGACAAAGCGGGATAAATCACACCGACAGAAAGAGGTGAGTGCAGGAATTGAAAGGAAGGGAAAGCCCACCTCAAGAGTGAGATCACGTCGAGTAGCATTGCGAAGACGTTCCATCTCCTTGCGGAAACGTGCCTCTTTCTCAGGAAAGCGAGCCAACTCGAGCATGTAGCTGCGATGCTCCGAGCCCACGTCCTCAGCAAAGGCCTGGCTGAAGGCCTCAAGGCTGCGACACCAGCGTGTCAGTACAGATCCCGTGTGGCAGGCTGTGTCAAGGAACTCACCACCCCAAGTGACTGCAATGGTAAAAGCAAAACGTGGTGATGGAGATACAAGTACAAAGCCACGACCTTCACAGTGGAAGAAAGGGTGGTACTGTAGCAGTAAAGCGAATCGAAAGGCAGTTCAAATAGAGCAATGTTGTATCCCTCCACTCTTACCTTACCACTAACTTTGGCTATGGTTGAAAAGAGACTTACGTCCTACCTAGGGAAAAAAAACAATCGCGCACCACGATGGTGTAACTAGTGGTCAACCATAATTATTCCGATAGATCATAAAACCAATGAAAAGGGAAAGTTTGAATAAGCACATCATACAATAGTGGCCTTTTCAATGACAAAACCAAACGGTGATACGAGAGGACTGCAGCCTTGACTATTGGGTACAAACGATTCATCCAGGAAATTAGTCAACTCCCTATGGGCATATTGCACCACAAATCATGCTTTCATGCGGAACAGTTAGAAGGTACTGGCAATTTTAAAGAAGGAAGAGGAAGCAGGAGAAGCAGTGAGGTCTTAAGTCCAAAAATATTACTTCGTCCCAATCGTCAGAAGCGTGGTTGAAATCAAAGGTATGGACGTCTACATTAGGTCACAAAATCCGCACTAAGACGGTGGGAAAGAGGTGACTAAAATGGGAAGTTATTATCCTTTAAGTTCTTGTCACAAACCAATTAATGTGATAACTCATTATCAATAAGATCGTCTTAGATGTCAAATTTACAGATCAAAGCACTTCAACTCCAAATTTAATTTCAATGCGCCATATTTGGACCACAAATTGTCTACCATAGGCTGTGGAATTCCATTCAAGAAGATGCACGATACTTGGATAATTAGCAAATCATTGAAAACGCCCGAAGGCCAATTTTGTCAATCGAAAAGAAGAACTAAGAGGAGTCTTTCGTTGACAAGAAACAGGCGTCAACATCAATAAAAAGTAAAGGAAGATCTATCAACAAGCTTAATTGCATCTGTAGTCAAACATTATTGAAAATGCTCATCAACAACTTCAACCACCACCACTTTGAGATGCATTTATCAAAGCAAGTGAATGCTCTCTTAACCACTGTGAGAAGCATACTCAAATTAACGCTCTGTCGGTACCAGTGTAGTGCTTAACAAACAATGCTAAGATGATTTTGAAGCGTGTTTACCCGCGGTATAAACTACATGAGGGCAAAATTGAACCCAAAAGTGCTCCCATCGTCGATTGTGTGCGCTAACGTAGAGCAATAAAATGCAGCTTCAATGCTGCCGCCAGTAAGATGAGGAACAGAAGAATTGCAATAACTTAGTATGTTCTTTCAAACAAGTTCAACCAAAACACATGGCTTCCCTCTGACCACTGGCCAGGCGAAACTCGCTGGCGCCAAAACTTACACACCAATATGCCCACTTTAGAAAACAAGGGAGAGGAGAAGAAAAATTTTGTTCCGAATGGTAGATCGGACCTAAAACAACCAAACCGATCGAAAAGCCCACACTAATTCGTTTTTTCCCACAAAAGGGGGCAATGCCGACGAAAAAGGGAGGAATTGAGCTTCTTTGAGAGCAGAAAGGGCACAATCAGGTAAATAACCAGAAATCACCGCACTCATTACTTACTTTGAGTGCCCATTTTCGAGTCTTTGAAAGACCTCTTGATCCGACTGTAGTGCAGGGCCTTGACATCTGCCTCGTTGTCAGGACAACCGACTTTGTCCTCGGAGTGGGCGGAGGAGGGGAAATCAGAATCAAAATCTCTATCAGTAGAAAAGCGGAAATAAAACAATTAATTGGATCAGAACCTAAAAAATTGAGAATAAATACACCTTTGATGATCTGCGGTTAAAAATTGCAAGCATATAGCTCACCAGAGGTTAGTGATTGACGAAATAGAAATGGATTCAATAAAGCCCAATTCAGAACAATAAAAAAACTGTTACTAATACCACAAACATCTCCAAAAGACTAGACCCCCCGATACTGTAGGAACTGCCGCTAACTATGGGTCACAAAAGTAAGAAAAAACGGCTCCGAAAGAATTATATTTCATACACATCGGTTACCAAAGATCAAAACTACTGAAAGAATAGCAAGTGTTATTTCTGATTAAATTCACTTTACACTATGGTAGTAAAGTATAAAAGCGGGAGATGCGTGATACTAAGACGAAAAGAAACCAACCTGACAGTACCAAAGAGTTCGGAGCGTCGAGAATTTGGGTGGAGCTGCTGTGGCGTGAAAGCGAGTGGCATCGCTTCTGAGGCAGGAGCAAGGACAGGATCAACACCTACGCCAACGAGAGAGAGAGTACTGGCGGAGCGACGGAAGAAGGCGTCAGAGCGTTGGGCTAGTGGGTGACCTTGAAAAATACCCACTGCATTATCGATATCACCAGATCCGTTTGTTGACCCTGCTGCTGTCACGGGTGCAGTTGGGCCCAGCTCCTCTACTTCCTTCTCTCCCACCTCCATACCTTCGTTCGCGTTGACGGTGGAGTCGTGGAGGTGGATCAGATGGTGCACCAGACCTGAGGGCCATGTGCTTTCGAAGACCTTGAGAGAATAAGAGAAAAGTTAGCAGGATTTTAGGCGCTTATTTGTTAATATATCTGCATATTCACTGTATAAAAAACTGCTCGGATAAAATCGACCGTGGAAACGGGCTGACAAATAGTCGCACTAGTAAAATTTTTTTAAAAATGTTAAGCAACTTGTAACTCCTTTAAGTTAATTGGCTCAAGGATTAGAATCCTCATCTCTAATGCATTGTTCAGACCTGCAAATATTAAGTCTGCGGAAGAAATTGTGGTCAAATAAAAGTATACGGGATTACTCAAGTCAGAGCGGATATTCAGACACCATATTACTCACTTAAACTTATCAAAAGTTTAAGGAAAATTGGGAAAGCCTCAATGTTTGAACAGAGAAGAGGTACAGGCAAACACTTGATGAACAAATCGTGACGGCATGGATAAAGTATCATCCATCAGGAACATCACCTTTGAACTGCCAGATTGCCGGACAAATACCCGTTTCATTCGACTCAACCACAATCAATAAACCAACTTCGAGTGCCTCAACAACAGGCGACCCCACTTAGGAAGTACGGTGGATAATTTTATAACTCTGGCTCCCAGAGCCTCTCTCAAAAACATTTAATCGATTGGCAAACAAAAGACGGTTTTGACGTGCAATTAGTTTAGTTTGCTGTTGTCCCACCCAAAAATAGTCCCAAGCATCACGGTATACGCAAGCTTTTGGCCAAGGGCAAGCAGTACCTTAAAGAAGTAAAGGAAGGCATCGACGAGGTAGGCGATGTGTTTGTAACTGTAGACATCAACGGGTGGAACAACCACACCGTGATCATTATTGGCTGTGCGCATCAACGATAGCAAGTAGCTAAGGAGTTGTTGACGATTCGAAGAATTCCTGCCTCCGCCTCCACCTCCTCCCGTGCCCACTTCACCGCCGCTTGTGGTGACGGCACCAGCGGTGACGTTGTGCCCTGTACCCGCTGGCGTTCCTGCACCTCCTGTTGCGTTGGAACTTGATCCAGCTTCGTTCGAGGTGGCGTTCTCTGTGCCTGATTGTTGATGTTGAGAACCTGATCTGCCGCCACCTCCGGCCTCAAGAAATCAGGAAGAAAATTAAATTTTGCCGACGTAGCCTTAGATATCACTTGATGAAATACACACACAAAAAGGTGCCAACAAGTCAGTTTATTTGCAATCACCTAGCTATTTTGGTATAATGAAAATAGAAGAATAGGGAATATTCGACGGTAGATTTTAATGTAATCAAACTTACTCGATCTGATTTGCCCTCTTTCCGACGGCTAGATCCTGAAGAAGGGAACAATTGGACATTAAAATGGACCTTAACACGGACCGGAGGACCCAAATGTAACAGAGAATAATCACCCAGGTCATTCTTGAAAGATTGACAAGCAGTTAGAAATTAGAATGACAATTAAGAAGACATATAACTCCTCTTCAACTATATCATTTATTCCGAACGCTACCTGGTTTGGCAAAAGCAATACATTCAAATGGACTTAACAAGGGCTTGAAAACAAAATTGGCGATAAAAATGAACCACTCCAAGCGTGGAATTGCAAATGCACAAAAATTAAAAGCCGTTTCATCAAATCTAAACGCACGAACACCGAAATCAAAATTGCAGTCAAAGGCTATCACTGTCAGTGGTTCTCAACAGTCAAGCCATTAAATATGACGAGGAGGGGCACTATTTTTGACAATTTAATGGGAAGAAAAGGATTTTGGTGCAATATGCCTGGTATCTAAGCCAAGAAAAACGAGCAGAATGATTTCGCTAATAGTGAATACCAAAAAGTAGCGCTAGATCCAATCGCTCTCTCACTTCAGATACACAAGCGAAGCCATAAACCGAAAAATTGATTTTTATCTTTTGTCAAAATGTCGATTAATCTCAACCACTTTTCAAAAAGAAATGCATGCCTGAATCCAGGGTAGAGAGTTCAACTGAGCTGGCATTCGGATGCCGAGCGTTCCACGCAGCCCTAGCATAAAGACGCGACTCCAAACCATCGAGAGCCTCAGTGAGCCACGCCCACACTGGCGCCAACACGGATCCCACCGCAGTGCAGATGAGAGCTTGATCCACCCTGTCAGTAGGGCGTGCGGCAACAAGAGAGCGCAGCGGTGCGAGGCAGCAGCCACTGCCCTTGCGCGAGAAGACACGTAGTTTGCGTAGTAGCGGCAAATCCAATGAGGAGTGCACGAACACGGGTGCGGAGACGCATCGTCGCATATCGCTGTTGTTCGCATGAGATTCGGTGGAAACTGAGCCCTCCGCTTCCCCAATTCCTGCTTCTGTATCCATGGCTTCGTTGCCACGGTTGACGAGATCTGACATAATGTCAGCAAGAAGTCGAAGGAGGCAAGCAAAGGCACGACTCAATTGGACTTGTGTTATATGGATCCCGTGCTAAAAAGATGTTCTTATTGTAATTTTTTTCCAGTGATGAAGATAGTAGATGGTAGAGGTGACATACTTTTTTCGCTTCGGAGGCGTCACTATTAGAAGTGGGTTCTGTGATGCTGACGATGGGTGCACTACCAACAGTAGGAGTAACTCCGTTAAGGGCGTTTGTGGTAACCGTGGTTGAGCTGTTATTCGCGTTGTTGGAGTTTGCTCTGGGCGGTGATAGGGGAGCGCTGAGGAGGTTCAAGCTTGCCAAAGCGTTGCGTGAAGCAAGTGAAGTGTTGCGCCCAGTACCTGAGGCGACGTAATCGGTAAAACCAAGCAATGTGAATTAAAATAGAAGAGGAAATCACCCAACAACATACGTTGGTCAAAAGCTGAGGAGAGCGCCGCAGAGTAAAGACGAGCCAAAGTGGATGAAGAGGTGGGGAAATTTCGGGAAGCTGCAGTGGTCGCAGCGGCGGATGTCGAGGTAGTCGGAGTGGCATCCTCTGTGGAGGTCGTGGGAGCTGGAGCATTCGACGAACTACCCGGATGACGCGACCACGGGGAAAATGGAGAAGACGGAGGTGGGCTCTATAAACGAGGCAAAAAGGAGGTAAAATCGAAGGCAACCTGGAAGGAAGGGTAAGAATAAGGTCCACTTACCGGCTCACTTTCTTGGGAGTAAGCGTCTTCTTCCTCCTCCTCCTCCTCCTCCTCGTCTTCCTCTTCTCCTTCTACACCGTGTCCCTGCGCAACTTCTTCCTCCTCTTCGGTTTCATCGTCTTCTTCCTCTTCCTCCTCTACATCATCATCCTCATCGTCCTCTGAGTCACCTCCATCATCTTCAGAATCATCTTCCTCCTCCTCTTCCTCATCAACACCAACCTCTTCATCATCTTCAATCTCTTCTTCCTCATCATCCTCATCCTCCTCCTCTACTTCACTGACATCATCTTCCCGCTGGTTGCGCCGACGGGTACCATGGTCTAAATCCTCTTCCATGCCCATCTCCGATATTGGAAGGGTTTCATCTAATTCATTTTCATCACCTTCTTCTTCCTCCTCTTCCTCATCACTGCCACAGAACATAGTAACAACCACATTATCATCGTCCATCGCGTTGTTGCCTCCCGGTTGTGGTTGTTGATCCCGTTCGGGTGGATAGGAAGCGATGAATTCCTGCTGCGAAGATGCTGACGCCACCGCTCCTGAGGCAGTGCTTAAGCTACCGCCAGCAACAGAAGCATCCATATCCATAATCACACTTCCTGTGGTGCCCGCAGTGGCTGCCGTACTACTTATGGAACTGTGTTGCGATCCTGAAGCCTCAATCTGTGGATTCTGATTAAGCAGTAAAGATCTCTCAACACCAATTCCGTCTCCACCTCCTCCTCCTCCTCCTCCACCACCACCACCACCAGTACTACTTGTGATGGAGTGCGTCTCCACTTCAGAATCTGCTGCGACCTCCTCTTCGTCCTCTGATGCCGTATCACTGAAATCCTCCTCCTCCTCCTCCTCCTCTTCTTCCTCCACGGTGTGGGTGGAAGCAGCGGCAGCAGTGGTAGCGTTGCTGTCCAACTCATTGCTCCGGACATCCGCATCCGTGTCCGAGTCACCACTGGGAGCTGGAAGGAGTTCAATCTCAGCGAAAGGATTCGTGGAGGCAGTGGAATTCGTGGTCGCTACAGAGGACTCGACCACAATGACAGGTGGTAGTGGCACCGGCGGTTGTGGTGGCTGAGATGGCCGGTCGCTGGTGTCGCGATTACGACGGCGTCTGCTATGATGGCGATGCCGACGGCGGTGCTTTGAAGGGGGACTTTGATGATTCCCACCGCCCCCACTGCTCTGGCTGCGGCGACGACGACGTTTCATGTGGTTTGAGGAACCTGAAGCTGGCTCTTGACTGGTACTATCAATGTCCTGCCGTAAGGCAAATTTAGGATTGTTATTAGACGGTGTAATCTTTCGGAGTGTCAAACTTAAAATTAGATTTGGCGTTTCACAAATAAACCACTTTAGGATTGCAAATAAAATACATTGTTAGAAAATAAAATAGTAATCTCCTCTGAATATCCGAATGAAAAGACGCGAATTGCATGCATGAAGCAATCGCTCATCAGACAGACATTTTCCTGCAAGATAGAAAAGATGATGTGCAACTCACCATAGGTTCTTCCACGTTGTAGAGAGTGACATCGGTACTGGCACACGACTTGCCACGTTCAGATGGTTGTGATGGCTTCCGTTGCTGTTGCTGTTGTTGTTCAGTTTTAGGCGGTGAAACCAGCGGCTGCTGACGCTCGCTGACTTTCCACGTGGGTAGCAGTGTGGAGGCATCAGAGTTTGTTGCATCACAACCGTAGAGCAAAAGACGAATCAAGGAATTCGGACAGTCTAGAGCATTGCCTAGACCGGAAAAACCGCTGACGGAAGTTGTGCATGTAGAAGATTGTGACTGGCGAGATCGAGAGAACGAGGATCGCTCCGCAGACAGAACTTGGTCTAAACCCTGAGGGAAAACGAAAAACCAGTCGTTAGTTAACAATGTCTAGAAACACTAAACCATTGGTGCGACAAGAGAGCCATCTGCTAACTATGTGAAATGAGCACCAATGCTGAAAGGGTGGACTTTTGAAGACATTTTGTCAAGCAACATAGCACAGATATGGACTGCGATCGACATCATACCGGGTGCCCAAAAAGTTTACCCAGTTTTTGCCAGAGCCCACCAATATGCGATGTGGCACTCTGTCGGTGCCCTTCATTGTATTTTCTACTATTTTAATAGTACTTTGAACCCTCGCACCATGAATTATCGTTGAGTCTAATGGATGCGATTCGATCTTTTGGATTTATAAGCTAAAACAGGTTCGGAGCTTCACAAGCCACTCATCACATTTATGTACGAGTTGGAGGAGGTGAGGAGGTAGAACGCATCGCCAAGAAACGGTTTAAACAATCTGATTCAGATGGTTAATCGCCAGACAACGATTGTTGCTTTCAAGAAGGCTATGTATTCTTGATAATGATAATGACAATCTGAAAATGACAATCAAGAGATAACAATAAACTTCAAAGACTATCAACACACCTTTCACCTATTTTATTTCACAACATACCACTTTCAAAATAGCTGCGATCGACCGACTTGTGATAAGAAATCGGTTTTTATTGGCAACTTTACACGAACGAAGACATCATCGGCCGTGTTCGGACAACCCAATCACCCTCCATTTCACATTTCTGAGGCACATGCCACTCCAAGTACAGCTGGTATCTGTCTACGCGGTACAACACAATGTGACTTGAAAGCGTCCAGAAACTTCTCATTCCAAAACAGTAGGGACAATCGATAAGTCGGAAGAGTCTCGATGTAATTTTTACTAGGTAGAACAAGACCTCATACTACTGCGAAACTTATTCATGAGGAAACTTTACGACGTACTTAGAAAATTGAGACGACACCTCACCTTCTAGTTGGAATTTTAGTGGCAATAGTTTCACGACAAACAGTCTTGTTTCAGTTTACTGGGAGAGTGAAACCGAATTGAAGACAAAAGGAAGTTTAGCCAAGCAGAGACATACTCAACTCTTGAAGTCCCACTAGACCATCCGCTTTCCTACGATCCATCTTATAAGAAATGAAGTTCAACAGCTAAATGAAACGCAGACTTGCACAGGGACCTTAGGGGATCAATTACCTGAGAGAGGTCAGTACGGCTTGACGTCTCCTGAGAACGCTAGATTTCTTTAGACTGAGGTCATCTACCAAGCAACTATAACGGGGTGAAATCCTCAATTTCCGAGATATCAGGCTCCACATTGAAATTTTTGTGGCAAGAAATGAAACTCCCTCTGAGGGAGTAGGGAGGGCCCCACTGTAATTAATTTATTGCCAACTTTGATAAAAATGCTATAACACAACGGAGCGATATGGCTGACCTAACAAAGGTAATACTATAAAGCATTCAATGAACATATTATTTCCATAGGCAGCGAAATCGTATCAAAGAATAAGGTTGGATAAAATTTAAGCCTCAAGCACACTACACGCGAGCTTTGAACTTAACCTTTGCCACTAGGACGTATGGCAATCCAAAGCCAGCCAAGGTGAGACAATGGGCCATTCAGGACACGAAGAAATGAGAATTATGCGAGCGTACGTGACTTGCTTCTCAAGGCCGCTCACAAACCGAAAGCCATATGGAAGGACGATTTCACAAACCCAACAACGTAAGGTCATGTCTACTGGGTCAGTCCAAAGAGCAATGGTAGGAATTTATTGCTCAATCGCTGGCATGTTCGAATGGGTGTGTTTATGAAACGAAATCGAGTCGTTTCTATTACGGCTTCAGATTTTGAACGTTTTCCACTACGACTGCTTTTAACAAAACGCCCATGAGTAGACCGACCAGAAGTCAGAGTAATCAGCTAAAACTGACACAGCCGATTAGCACACTTTGCACAAATGGGGTTTTAAGGTCAAATCGTCATATGTGGCCCGACACTTACATCCAATGCACTGACTTTCTGGACTGCCTGACATAACTCACTTCTCTGATCGGCCGGCATGTAATCTGCATTTTACATGGAAGAATAAAAGATTCACCTATTAATTTAAAAGAAAAGTTGGGACCTCCAAATTGGTGCAACTACCACATTTGTCAATAAATTCTCAAAAAGTGCATTAAGACAACTTCCAAGGATGCTGTATTTGTAGTAAAAAGTTGCTGTTTGGTAAGAACGGCAGTACCCATTCGCCAAGCTGACAGCGGGAAAGGTGAAAAGCCTCCAATGTACGATAGAGTCTAATCAACTGTGAAGAAAGAGCCCTGACTACCTAACGTTCCTGTGACATTGTTATGACTTGGCGTTTATTTGTGAGCGCAGGCATTATCAAGACCTCAAGCCCGCCTACCTGCATGAGTAGGCTCGGGGCACAGTGCACACGCACCAGGTTGCGTACTGACTACTTGAGTCCCATTCTCTAGTTCTTATAGTACCCTGGTCGTGGGGTTATGGCGATCACTAAAATATCTGCATGCAGTGTCGACCATTGAAAAAATCACAACATTGAAGGATAAAATTCCGCCCCTTAAGATGTATTCATGTCTATAAGAGAGACTTCGAAATCAACACAGCATAACCTTCAACGAAACAGCACATTAATCGGGAAACTATGGCAAGCCTTCACGCACACGCAACAAAATTACGCACTCTCCAAAAAGGAAACCCCACATTTAGAGAAGAAAGCATTAGTACGTTACATCTGGCTCATTTCCACATCTACTCGCTACATAAACGGAAGCGATAAGCCGTGGACTTACATGAATGGCTTCACCTTGTTGGGAGGTGAGATTGAAGGTCGCAGTAGAGCGGAGCGCACCAATGCGCACTGGTGTAATGACCTTGACTGCGAGAGAAGCGAGTTCGGGGAGCGCAACGGGAGCCAGTTGGAAGAAGACAAAACGTGCTAGCTCAAGGGGCTGTGCTTGGGTCACCAGTCGCCTAAAAAGACGTGATGAAGTACTTCGTCAGAAATTGGCTTATTAAAATGGATGTAAGGAGCATTGATTAGTTAAGGTGCACATAGGCAGGGCAACACCGTGATGGCTAGATTCATCACATTATTATACCATTGATTGAGTCCGTGGATTAAAATTTGCGGTAGCTTCGATTCATGAAATACAAATTATTTTCAGGTTAAAGGAGTGCCTTGCAGACTCATGCTTTCATTTACTCATTGTTAAACAGTCGCAGCGTGACTTTTACGAATCCAGTGGAGAGATCTTCATGCGACCCAATTTAACGAAAAACAGTATGGTAGGAATTACGCACGGTTTCTTTTTGTGATGATCAGGACTGAGTTCGAGCATAAGACCAGTGTAGACACGGGCCACAGAGCGCAAGAATCGTGCGATGCCGCGCTGACAATAGAAGTAGGCGTCGGTGATTTCGGTACCAGAGCCAGTGACTGAAGGAAGGGAGAGGGCGAGAAGACGCCAGACACCGCGATCGTTAGAGAGATGATCCGATAGACTGCGCGCCAGAGTGTTGACTAAACGCTGCACAAACTCCGCCGGACATTTGCAGAGAAGAGTAAAGACGAAATCGTCAAGCTGAGAGGTACCCGATTGGATTGCCATCACGGATTGCTAGACGCAAGAAATATGATAATCATTAGACACTCTAAACGGACCACTGCAAGGAATGGCTCAAACCCAAAACAGTTTAGAGAATTAATATTGCCTATTATAAAGGAAGTCCTTAATTCATTTTCACCTCTCAGTAATCTACTTTGCTGCCTCCATGCCAGAGCGATAAATCCGTGCTAATCGATGATGGAAGTGGAATTGTCAAACAGAAGCATTCCTTTGACGCTCAGAAAACCAAACATTACTGACCCAAACTTCACTATTTTAAATGAAAATACAGCTGTGCTGAAATTATTGAAGAAACCCACTTAGTCTAGAAAATAGACAACGATATCTGGAATAAAAAAAAACTTTCCACAAAGCGCAATCCATGATGGAGGAAAGAAGCCCTTAGTACACGACTTAGCGAACAGAAGTTCGGAAACCCCATAGCGTGTTTTATTAGTCGAATTACCTGAACGCTGCGAGAAGTCTATTAATGTAAAAATATGAATTATTATAAAATTTTTCACTGATTTTCGATTACAATAGCCAGGGTAGTAGAGAAGTAATCGAGTTATGTACGTGTAACAGTCAGTGACCGAAACAAACGAAGTCAAAGGTCGTCTAACGCACGACATATTTGATTGAATGCAGATCCTGATTTAACGAAAAATTAAATGTCGAGTCCTAATGGGATGCACTGACACATGTAACATGATGGACGGCAAACTGTTTCAGTAAATAGCACCATTTAATGCTTCTACTGATTCACCATTACATGTTAAGCAAATAAAGCAAAAAAGGAGTACATTCATCTTAATTCAAAGATCCAGTTCAGACGAATTAAACAGTCGAAATTATACTTTGATGACGAGGGAAGAATAAACGATGCTGAGAAAAACATGAGTGAAGGGATGTTAATTTAAGTAAGACAAGGTAGAACAGTTAACATTTCATAAGTAATTACACAAGTTCCAGCTTTCCCTTTTCTGTCCCCAAACTTAGCGAAGGACTCCGTCGCGACGACCTTTTTGCAATCGCACAGCAGACTGGCAGCCGCGGCTTTTGAATCCAGCACCAGCTCAAGAGCATCTCTTGAGAAGGTCGGTGGTTCAAGGTCGTGCTCCGGTTCGTCCAAGGTGGAGCCTCCTGCACGGGCACTGGCGAGGGTCCCACGTTCCCCACCACCACCTCCACTCCCGCCACCGCCACTCCCGCTGCCACCACCACCACCACTGCCCCCACGCCTTCGTGTTGATTTGTATTGCTTTTGTTCTCGTGTCTGGCGCTCAACGCAGCGAGTGAGGTAGACCAGAAGGTGTTCATTTGCCCGGTTGGGCAAATACACGAGGTCAGTGTGAAGTAGAAGGCATTGGAAGAGGAAGAGCCGAGAGGCCTGATGCCCGAGGACAAGACTTCGACAGCGACACTTCTCCCAACAGTCGCAGTAGGCCGTGGGAGAAGTGCGTTTTAGGCGACAGTCGTGCCCCTTGTGGCAAACACGCGCGCACTCTGAACAACAGCAAAGAGAGTCCATGAGGCCACAGGTGCGACACTCGAAAATGTCCTGGCGGATATGGTTAGGACCAGTCCAGGTAAAACTGCAGGTGTCGTTGTAGCAGAGGGTGAAGAGTGGCGAGTCATCGAGACGAGCAGAGGGTGGGAAGAGATAGCGCATGAGACGGGCGTAGCGGAATTGGTGCGAGGACTCCTCGCTACCGTCCGAACGAATGCCCTCCAATTCCTAAAGTAAAGCGGAAGAAGTTCACTCAGTGACAGACTATCACTGTCAATTTTTTTCAAACAGTATAATCCCAACTTGGCTTACGTTAAAAACCACAGAGCACAAATGAAAAAGCGAATACGATTGCTTCATCGGCTCTAAGCTAAAGATATCGCAAAATAGGCAAAATTAATTAGGCGCCAGGTGGCCGAGTTCAACTGGAATTAGTGCTGAGAATTGTCACAATTTGTAAATAATCAGACTTATCCCAAAACCCTCGGGTCAGCATTGAAGGGAAATAATAATCTCTCCGACCGAAATTTGAGCATAAATAAAACAACAAAACGAAATCCTTATAAAAATACGTTGATATTACGAATTCACCAAGTTTGGTTTACAAAGGATCCTTAGTTAATGAGGGACCCAAGTCCGTAGGGAAACTAAACCGTTGTACTCCTTGTAAACTCGTAATTACTGGCATCCAAGATCTCGTTTTTTTTTCGATAGGGACTTCGATATGACCCGGCGCTCACACAAATCAACTCCAGTTTACAACAGAAAACATTCAATCACTACCAGCACAGATTTAACAATCACCAAGTCCACTTTTCAAATGCTTCACGATTTTCGGTGATGGGATGGGACTAACTATGCAAGGGAAAGCGACAAGAAGCGAGTGAAAGCACATAAAATTCACGGAAACCATCGCTAGCGCAAAGGATATTTGATAGTCATTTCAACCATGGTCAAAATAAATTTTATAACTGTCTTCAATTGAAAAAAACCTGGAGGAGATATTTGACAGAAATCACCCCAACGAAAGAGGTGCAAAGTAATTTAAACGAGAGGTTCAGGCATAATAGATGTCAAAGATGCCATATGAAACGGTAAACTTCTCAGATTCATGGAGAAACGTCCTAAGAAAAGAGAACATCGATATTTGTTCTAGACCAGTACTCAGAATGGAGAAATAATGACTGCAGTTCACCACATCGCCAAAAAATGACAAACGGTCTTATAATTATTATTTGATGGTTCTATGGATAAAAGGGCAAGATATTAGATCTTACGACAAGGAAGTCTAGCAGAAACACGGCCACTTGGTAGGCCTTGCATTGAATAGCCAGCATGAATGGCGTCAGACCATCATCTGAAAGGCACGCAAGGAGACGCGGTAAAAGGGGGCGCAGTCGAGGATGGAGAATGAGAGCTCGGAGGATCCGATGCGAGGCGACTCGACGCGATGCCTCCTCGGTCGCTGGCAGCGGAGCCATGTGACAAAAGTGGCCACCAGATGATGTGGATGAGGAGGAGGCTGCGGCCGCTGCTTCCACCGCGCTTGCTGCTGCCGCCTCCAGAGGCGAGCGAATGAAGAGGTCGTGGACCGAAGAGGCGGAGGAAGAGGCAGTAGCAGCGCTTGACGTCACCCCAACATTTGATGAGCGCTGGTTGCTAGAAGCGCTCCTGTCAACAGAGCAAAAAAGGATTCATTGAGTTTTTATCCAAATGTGGATAACTGCAAAAAGCTAACAGTGCTCTTTAAGCTTGCAAAAAACGACGAATCAAAGATGAGCCTGCCATTGCACTGTCGTAATATCCCTCCCCAAAGAGGGAAGCAAAAGATCATCACATAACAACACTTTGAAGGGAGAGGATTAAGTGAACAGTGACATAGGGAATAAGTTGACTTCTCAGTAAAGGCGCTGGAACCTTTATATCTGCGTTAAACTTCTACAGAAATGCAGAAATTATAATGCCAAAGTAGATATTCTCGAGCAATCCCGCAAAACCCTGAAGTTTGGTTCCAAAAAAGGTGCCGCTAAACTGGGAAGATAGCGAAGATTTGAGCATTAAATTATAAGGAGCACAGTAAAAGATGCATTGTCTGCTTGAGACAAAAAAACTGCTCCACCTTCAAAAGACAAATTCACAACTAGTTGGGATTTTCTGCCTTTGCAATCACAGAAGTACAATTCGACAAGCAGTATTAGTTAAGACAATTTCAAAGGGTACCTGAAGACAAAGTGGACTTGGGACATAATAGGCAGAGCACGATAGTAAAATCTTGGAACCAAATATAAGAAAACTCGAACTAGGGTAGCGCATTAGTGAGGAGGCGAAGCTATCACAAGAAAAACACTTGAGAGATTTACATCAAATCAACATTATCAGTATCAGACGTAAAAATCACAAAGCAAAATCAAGCTCCTCAAAAATAATTAGCACTCGAGCTACCGAAGGGGAAGTAAGCCGGGTAGAGGAAATAACAGCGCTGAAAAACGACCAGCTAGCTCACAGATTGAGAAGAGAGTGCAGTGACCTCGGAAGGGGCGGAGGAGGTGGCGGAGGAGGTGGTGGAGGAGAGGGAGAAATGGTAGTCCATCCACTACCATCGGAGGGAGGCGGTGGAGGCTGCGATGGTGAGGCAGAGATGGAGCCAATGTTGGCACTGCCTACACGCTTAAGAATGTTTTCCAACCGCTCGGTCATCTCGGGGGTTTCGCGGGTCATCGGAGCACACATTAAGACGGCCACATGAAGGATAGTTCGATGACCGTCTGTCATCTCGCTTGCCACCGACTCCACTCGACATGGTGGCGCCGTGCTCAACAATCGAAGCTGGATATTTTAAAGACTGCGTTTTGAGTTCCCTACGGATACAGGCGAGCTACGAACCAGTTCAAGGAAAGGCACAAATCGCATATCAAGGAGAAAATGGTTGCTCGCAGAAGTATGAAGAAGGCAGCTATGGAAGAGGCATTACAAGCTTTTGATTTACCGTTTCTTCCACTTTCGTCTCATCGGCACGCAGAATATGCTGCAACAAACTGGTCTCTCTGACAACCACCACGCCCAGTAGAAGGCGAGGGTCGCCCTGAAGGTCTCTAGCAGTAGCAGAAGATAAAGCCAATTTCTTGCCGTTTTCACCGCCAGCCCTAGACGTAGAGGCCGTGGTGGTTGCCTCGGTGTCGCGCTGGGAAGCTGGAGTGGAGGTAGTAGAGATGGTGCGTGGTGGGGAAGCGCTAATCCAGGAAAGGGCAGCGCACTGTACCGCAGGTAGGTCTAGCCAAGGAGGAAACACCCAGGACTCCTGACCGGGACGTGAAGGTGGTAGAAAAGGGAACACTACCCCTGCGGAGTCGCGCAGTAGCAAGGGGCGCTGAAATTAAAGGTAGCAGTAATGTCATCGTTAGGTGACGCTTTTTGCTTTCAAAGGTCAAGATTCCATCTCTCTTATTGCATATTAGGTTTTTATGAACCTAAAGTCTCCTAGTCATTTCATGTAGATAGCAAAAATATGACCACATGATCTCTTACACGTTCAAATCAGAATAAAAACGTCCGCTACGATCTCATGAGTAAATGGACTTGCTCAGAAATTTGAAAATAGCGGAACTGCGAACGAAAAGTCTCGAACTGGTGACTGAATGAAGTGACCCAGAATCACTGAAAGTGAGTGTCAATGATTTGACCATTGAAGAGATGCGTAAATCACACTTACCGACATGAAATCTGAGCCTCTTAAATTAAATGAACTGATAAGTCAGTTCAAGTTGTTACATTACATAAGAGAAAACAACGCGACCCGATTGGATGCCGCAGATTTGTAAAATCACATTATTTGACAGATCAAACCGCATGCACACCTAACTCAACCTTCTTCAGTACTGTGATAGATTTGGAAACAATGTGTTCTCCCATTCACGACCGAAAAGTACTAATGAATACAAACCTCGGCGGGACACGTGAGCATAATGTCAGAGTAGAGGGAGCTCTTTCCTCCGTTCGCCTCGATGGCATCATCCAGACCACCTGTCGGTTTGGAAAGAGCTGGCAATCGTCGAGACGATACAGTCTTTCCATTCAGCGTAAAAACGTGGTACTCCAGATGTCTCATTCTCTGCTCCTCACCACTTTCGACTGTGGTTTCTGGTTCAACTCGACCGATAATAGCGTGAAGGCGCGAGTTCTCCGGCGCCAGGGCGAAAATTCGCTTCTTAGAGATGTTAGCGGGCAGAGAATTCGACTTAGCGGTAAGAAAGTTCATCAAGATATGACGCGGTGTCGGCTGAACAAAGTCTGGCACGCGCTGGGATAGCCCCCCACCTGCCGCCTGCTTCACCTGCATCAAGTCGTCCTTTTTCAACAGACGGCAATCCTGAGATAGTATAAAATGGGTTAGAAAAAACCTCAGAAAGGAAAGAAAGCCGAAGAAAATAGCTCACGTTGAGCCAGGCCATAGGGTCATGCGGAGCAACGAGCGAACTAGAAGAGGACGAGGAAGAAGCAGAGAGAGGAGCAACGAATGGTTTCTGAAGAGCAGGAGCGGTTTTTGTGATTTGGTTGATGAAGAGGCAGACAGGAGCAGAAGGACAGTGAGCAGCCAGACAGGCACGATCCTGCTCCTTGAGGAACTTAACCGCGGCGATGGTCCCGTCAATTTTCAGCAGAACACCCACCGGTTGAGTCCGACCATCCTCCACGAAAACTACTTCGCTCAAACACCAATCCTCAATCTCCTCGTCGTACTGTGGCTTCGATGTGGCTGGCTTGGGCGTTTGTTTCGTTAACTGTTGCTGCTGTTGATCCAGCTGATCGATTCCACGACGAGTGCCGCTTCCACTTGCCCCGCCACCATTTCCACTGCCGTCACTTGAGGTACTTGGAGCCTTTTTGCGCTCTGTGGGGGATGAAACAAAGCAATTCAAAGCAAAACAATTCCTGAGCTCGCACATTACAGGAATGTGACATGTGATCCTTATCAGTGTACAATGATTGCTTGGATTATATGCCGTGGAGCGGTTGAATTTACAACAATAAGAAGGACTAGCTTCTGATCAGATTGATTTAAAAAAAGCAAGTTTATGCTGACTTTCTTCTGAGGCAACAATAAATGATTAAGAAAATATTGGTTAGGCGCAACTAACTGAAAATGGGAACAGAGCACCGGGAATAGTAAGCCCGACAATGTTCAATAAAGAACCGCTATAGTTGTTAAAAATTTGATAATTTTTGTTCCGTCTGATCAGTAGTTAATAGGTCCATCTAACACCAAAATGGGTACTAAACATAAAACAATACTAAATTAAGCACAGTAACGTGATAATCTCACATATAAAGCGTGACGTTTTGTCTTCTGCACCGCTCAAAAACATTGCCTTCGGCACAAAAAAGGAATACCCTTAACGATGTGAATAGATGACGTCCAAATCAAAACTGACATTGAGTTAATATATTAATGGAACCGAATTATGTGGCGATTTGAAGGTAAAAGCTAAGCTAGATTAAAATAATTAGATAAGACCAAATAGCTGCGGAAATAATACACTAGAGCGAGGGAACACAGACCAGCGTGAAAAGTTGTTAAAAGTATCAAGGACAGTAATAATCAAAGTGGCTGTGGTCGAAAAATAAAAAAGAAACTGGAAGCAACATCAATGAATGCAAATTCTTCGTTTAAACAAAAAATTGAACCTCTCAGTGTTTTCCTCTTGTTCGGAACCCCATTCCCAAAGATCCACCTCACTAACTTGAACAAAGGAAATAAATTAAACGGCTTAGCTGCTTAGCCAAGACGCGAGGCTGACACCTTGCGATTGGAAACAATTGTCATTACGTACAACACGCCAGAAAGACATTACTTAAAACGCTAATAATAAACATAACTTTTCAGGACGTGCTTTCATTTTCGTGAATCGTAAGGCACCACATAAAGAACCACTTCGAAGAAATAGATCAAATTGAGAACGATAGGAGAAGGTCCCATGCTTGCTTATGTCGCATGAGTGGACGAAAGCTCCATCTCGGTGGCCACAAAGATCTGGTCAAATCAAACGTTGAAATATTTTGGAACACAAGTGATTTCTTGTCCCTAATAGCATGCACCATTCAGAACAGCAATGAGCGGCCGCATGATTTTCAATGTTTCATAAAACAGAAAGGCACTGTTTCTTTATAATTCCTTGGCTCCTTGAAACGCTCAAGGACCCCACTTAAAAAAATGACCACTCACTGAACGTCCTCGGACTGACTTTAACGGGTCCCGAGTGATCTGAACATGTAGAAGAGGCAGGCGAGGGAGGTGGGGGCATCTCCACTGCGCCAGAGTCGGTTGAGGGAGGCTCGTGATCGGTTTGCGCGGCAGCCGCGGCAGCAGCAGCAGCAGCGGCCTGAACATAGGGGCAAGTGAGGGCGTGAACCGCCTCCGTCGAACTGCTTTTCCCCGCAATTGTACTGCCGCCCGATGCCGCAACGACAACGCCAGTCTGGCCTCTCAGCGCAGAGGGTGATTTCACACGGAAACGGCACACGTCCGTCAGCTTCCACGCATCCTCCAGCAATACTCCCACCTTGGGTATGCCATTGGTCAATGTGAAACCAATTGCACCGGAGTGGAACACAGGCGCATTCCTCATACACACTAAATCTCCTGGACTAAGAGGTGGAGCGCACGTAGTTGCATTGTTAGCAACTGCAGGCGTTTTTGAACCCACTTCGGAGCTGCCACTGGTGCTTCGGTGACGACTAGCATTAGTAATCGTGCCAGTAGTGGTGAGAGTAGTTGAGGAAGAACTAGAGTGTTTCTGTTTTTCTGCGTTGCGTTGCCTAATGTAGGAGGGCAGAACACCCCACCAAAAGATCGCGCCGGAAGCACACTGGACCACAGTGATAAGCGGTGCGGTGGAGACGCGAACAACAACCTCTGCTTTCAGCTCACTGAAATGCATCGCGGGATGCTCAAGGCGCATGAGAGCAGCGGTTGCTGCAGTGGCAGCTGCTGAAGATGCGGGAGCAGCAGAGTGAAAGAGACTGGGCAGCATCTCATCCATCCATGTGGCGATAGCTCCAGAAGCTGTCATAATCGATGCACGAGTGACGCAACCCGAGAGGGAGACTACCTTTTCGTGAGTGATACCTAGACTAGTGGCGCGGGGATGGCGATGATTAACTAGTGATGCACCGGTTTCTGGTTGTTCCATCAGATTAAATGGAGGTGAATTGACATTCTGAAAAAAGCAGGCGTCGAAGAGTAACCATTGTATGTTAAAGAGGAGCATGTAACGCATCTGGTAAAAGGTAGTCACGCACATGTGGATTAAAGGGCTCAGGACTTTGCCATTTCCATTGGTGGAGTTCACCACGACTGTTAATTGCGACAAGTTCGGTGTAGAGTGCAGCAATGCTGACAAAATGCGAGCCCACAGATTCAGCTGAGTTTGTGGGCCAAAACTCGAGGCGATCACCTAGCTGCACGTTGCTCTCGACACATTTTGTAGACCCCGACACTGTTTCATAACCACTTTCTTCCTCCTGCTGAAGGCCCTAGGCATAAATGTTGGGGAGAACACACTACCTTCTCGTCTGGAAGTCCCATATTGCGCAAAAACAGACGAGACTCCGCCGTACGGCCACCATAAGTCTCCGAATTCCGCAGGAATCCTTGTGTATCAAATCTTCTACGCTTCCGGCGATCTGTGTAAGTGGCATGATCACCAAGGGTCCGATCTAGTGAGGAATAACTAGGAGGCATAAACTACACGTTACCACAATCCATAAGAATTTCTCTTCTAAATCGTGGGGATGAGGATCGATCGATAATGTCTTCCTGAAAACCACCTTCCCCTTCCAAGAGCAAACCCTCAGGATGATCGAGGAGGGAAAAAATGTCCTCCGCATCATCTTCCCAGTCATCACCAATGTTTACGGCCCCAGAAGCGCTGTTGAAATCTGCTTCGTCTTCACGCGATAGCATATTGTTGACAGCCATATTAACGTCTAAGTTGGTGCGTTGCAATTCCCTTATGATCAACTGTCTCGACTTGCCCTAAATAGCAGCACAAACGATAATTAATAATGTATTATAATCAAACAAGTCCTCGGAAGTTTGGAAGTGTCTAATTACCTGCAAAACCATTTGACATTGTTCGATAAGATTCTCAGGAACGTCAGCTGGGGATATTTGAGAACTTAGAGGACGCAGGTAAAGACCCTGGCGCTGCATTTCTCTGAACAAACTCATAGATCTGCTACCCCTTCCCAGAACACTCATGGGTGCACGTAGTGTTCGGAGGGCTACGGGTGCATTGGAAACCCGAACTGAGCCAGCGTTGCTCTCACGACTGTAAGGAAATTCACTTCTCGAGTCTGAAGAGCGCCCTCGTCTATATCAATGCTGTGAAAAAGTGCAATGCTTTACTTTCTCTCATTGACGCAAACTAATTTATCTGCACGGAGTGAGTACGACAAGCGACATATCCGGCCATCCTGAAGAAAATAGAATCAACAAAAGCAAGGTTATTGCAATCACTTGAAGTCGAAAAGCTATATGGGAAGGTCCAACGACAGTTTCGGCGATAACGCATCGAACAAGAGGCCGTAAAACTTCGGGCACGTAAACGCCATCTTTCTTTATTTGATCGGAAATATTTTTTAAACTAGTCATTGAGTGAACAGAAGACCTGAAACATACCAATCATATAAATCAGTTTGTAGCTGAACTTGAGATGTACCACCCTTAGGTCTGCGGGAGACGAAAAAGAAGGGACACGACATTTCCCACACAGATGCAATTTACCAATTTCACGCACCAAAGTACCAACACTTTAACCACCTCGATTAACCTTCGAGATGATTCATTGATTGATTAAACCAAATAAAGACGTTTGGGAGAATCGCAACACAAAATGTGTTTCACTGCTGTTTGCGAAGTCTAAGAAGTAATTTTGTACCATTAAGTCCAAAAGTGGATTATTCCATAAGAATAAACGTGATACAACCAGGCTAATGGGACATAATTCTTATAACGCACAAACATAATGTGCAAGGGTTAAGTTGCGCTGTTTCCTAATTTTTATTGCGGTAGGTTCCCTGAGGTGATTCAATGGTCTCCAGACTTCCATACCCCAATTACTTATTTTCTGTTACATTAATACGGCCTCCTGCAGCCCACGGTTAACTACAAAAAATAACCAAGTACTCTACGTGCATAACATAATGCAAATCGAACAGCGATAGCTAATCAATGGTTTTATTCCCTCATCCCGCAATAAAAAAACCACAATTTTGAGCTTATTTGTAGTTTACATCAAAATGATGTGAATAAGAGTAAAGCAATTATTGTTTAGGATGCTCTGATTTTTACTGCACACCACGCGTCCTAAGGCATTTGTTTAAGTCCTCCGTCTTAGTGGTGTTTCTTTAACTTTCTAAGGTGGAATCTGTCTAGGGGTTTGTCTCATTTGCATTTTTAAGCTTCACCTCCCTACCTTGCGCTGCAAGACTGGTTACTTAGCGCTCCTCTGAATAACTCGCGTTGTTGACAGGTTTGTTAATCCATTACTGTGCGCTCCTTTGCAATAACGTTTTTTGGTAATAAGGTTTTACTTGTTAGTCAGTAGGCGATGATTTTTGGATGTTTCTGTGTTTTGAGTATAGCTTCTGGCTGCCCATTCTTTTTGTGTGTTGATCATATTTACTTGCGTTTTGAAGGTTGCCTCCATTTACGCCTTTGAATCCAATGTTTTAGACACACGATGTAGTCAAGTTATAGCACCTGCACTATGTCTGGACAAGACACGCATTTATTTTTGAATAAGTCGAGCGGCACGTCAGGCATCTCACGGCCATCCAAACTTCCTCTTTTTGGCAAACGGTCCTCTGAGAAACATCCACCGCCGACATCCCAACCCCCGACCAGCTCTGCGTTTACCACCTCTTCGCTGAGTCGTGTTCGCCCCTCTACAGTCGTTAGGCCTTTCTTTGCTGCACAGTACCAATCCACCGTCAACAGCGATGCTCAACGCAGGCGTTATCCCGCCAGTCAGCCCAGCACACCTGTTCGTGGTGGTCAGCCTGAAATAAATCAGGAATTCCAGCAGCTTCATCGCAGTGCACGTAGGTCTAATAGTGTTCAAATTAGTTTTGGCTAATCCCTTTTTTTCTTTTTTAGACTTCTTTCGGCCAGGCGCGATTTCTGACTCAACCATATCAAAAAGAAGCGAAACCGGCGGCGCCGTTCATCAATCCATCTCTTTCCCGGGCTCACGCCATGTCCCCGGAAATCAGTCTTCAAAGTCTTCAAAATCCAAATCTTATTGCATGGAGAATATGTCGGTGGAGCATTTACAATGTCTTGAACGACGACTTCAACAAATTCTTGAAATCATACCCTTCCGACCTGGTGGGTCTTGTAACAGGGAGGCGAAGAAATATGATCTATCTAATTTTAATTTATTCAACCTTTAAGTCCTCCCCGCCAAGGCGAAGAGTGACTCGGGTCGCCAATCAGCACATCCTTCGTGGGTGGGCAACGCTCATCACCATCAACACCAGGCTCTCCACTACCCGGTAGTAGCTACCCCCTTACACTACCATCCACAACCCACTCCGCTCCTTCTGTTTCCGCCGCAATCGACACCTCAACCACCACCATCACCACCGCCACCGGTATCGCAGCTGCCACCACCCCACCCTACTGTTTCTGCACCAGGTTTCTGTGACATCGACCCTTACTATCTCTCCTCCTCTCCTTCCTCGGCCTCCTCCTGCTACGCCAGTTCCGCGCCGTCCTCGTTGCAGGATTTCAACAGGGATGAGGTGAATCGAGCTCATCTTTTTTCTTGTTGCCATTTCTCCTGACCCTCTTCTTGATCGTTGCTTCGATCTATCGGATGTAACACGACACGTGCTGGAGGGGTTAAGCTATCACAGTTGTCACTGCTGTCCCGTCACTTGTCCTAGCGGTAGAGTTTTTGTTTATTTCTTTAAAATTTCAGGACTCACCGAATGGCAATTTTTTTTACGCATTTATAATTTCGTCTGTTTTTACTCCTAATACAGTATATTTTATTGTGCTAACAACTTGGGGCCTTTTTTAAGTAATGTCCATAATTAAAGCGGTTTTATTTTTTTAGTTCATTGTTCCCTTTGTACCAACTTCTCGTGTTCTCGTGATAAAGATGAGCCTTTTACAAACAAAGTGAATTTCTCGTCTGCGAGATTCGCGTCAAGATTTTAGGAGGAAATAACAATAACCGATTGTCATTGTTTTTTTCGAATAGCTTATTCTGAACACCGATAAGCAATAAAAAGCGCCATGTTGTTTGCTTTTTTGTGGAACTGCCCACAACTCAGCTGTGCGCAAACCTCTTACTTTCATCTTTATTTGTTCCCAACTCTTAGTGCTTAGTCTAAAGGTAGGTGTGCAGCAATCCCATCGCTCACATCTACGTCCGGTTTCAGTCTTGAATCAAGCTGATTGGGCGTGGGAAGACGTCTTATGTTTATGAGGGACAGGAGGGGATTTACAAATTGACGAGATTTGATGGGGATTCGTGTTCATCTCCTTTACGAGAATCGACGGTGTCTCTTCATCTACAAGGTAAGCTGGTGCAATCTGACCGCTTGTCACGAAAAAGAGCTATTCGCAAAACCCGTATTACAGGCGAGACAGCCGACTCTAGCACTTCGAAGTGGATAGAAAGCGCCTAAAACGACACAAAGAGAATAAAGCTCTGCTGAAAGTTTGCTCTTCCATGTCAACCTAATTTCTACAGGTTTAATCTGTGCAATTTTCTTTCCCTCTCTGGTTTTCATTCCCCACCTCCAAATTTTCTTCGTCTGTATCAATCCTGCATTATCAAAGAAATGGAGGGTTGACTAAAAAGGTAATTTCGCCTTCTGTCCAAGTGCTGCACGGATTGCAGTTAACGCCTCCGCACCAGTAATCACAAAAAATTTGACCTTTAAGGCGGTAGCCTTAGGCGAGTTATTTCGTACACAGAAACGGCCTGAAGTCTGCGTGAATATTTGTCCAATTTGTGTGGCATTGCAAATCTCCTAGGTCCTAATTTTCGCCCCTCCTTCTGCCTCCTTTTTATAGCAAGCGTTTAAACGGCATCCCAGAGCACCTAACAATTTCGTAGCTCAATAGTGCACTCTACATGTCTTCAACGATTAAGCCACTAAATTGGATCTTAACGGTAAATTTGTGGGATTTGTTACGTTTAAAACCCTTGAAATTGCCTTAAACTATAGCCAGACGCTTACAGATATCGGTGTGTGTACGTCTCTCCGTTGCCGCCGTAAAAAGGTCCTTAGGATGTCTGCATAGGTTTTTTAGGTAGGCTCTATGCCCATCGGACTTAGGGTTCCTGATAGGAGATATCGACAAATGCATTATATTTATGACAAGCTTGGTAGACCAGAGCCTTCAGATCACTAAAGCGGGCGATCAAGCTTTACCCGTGCCAGGCGTATGATTGTCTGCCCTTAAGTCAAATAGGCAACTGTCAACTTAGCGCAAGTTTTGATGCCTCTTATTCACAGTAAAACCACTCCCTAATGATGGTTTTTACTTGTCGTTTATCTTTGTATTTGCCACGAAATCCATAGCATATTGTCATTTGCCTAGGGGCTATAAAACCCCTCCTATCACCAGTTGTTGCACTACACCAGTTCACGGTAACTGCTACCATACTTTCTGGTTTATGATTATGAGGACCTAATTCGCAGTTTTAGTTAATTTGTCCCACATATTGGGTAGCCACCAAGACGTGACTGCAGAAATAGTGCACTCCCTCCACCAATTGTGGGGCTCGGTCGCAACGTCTTAAATAGATTTAGGTAGATGCCTTCACCTTACCATCGCCGATCTTGAAAGGAGTTTAGAATATGTTTTCCGGCATTCTAGGTAGTGGTCGATAGAGTAGGGTTTCTTTCTTCTGTAATTAATTCTTCCTTCCTATTTTTCAGTCAGTTTAAGATGAATTTGGACACAAGGCCTCCAGTTGCCCACAAACGTTAAACACTACGAATGGTAACCCAGTAACCATCTTCCATCGAACCTTGGAGTCCCGTCAATTGTTTCACTCCCATTCACCAGGCCTTAACTAATTGTGCCCTATTTAAACAAACTTTTCACTAGAGGTGGCAAATTTCTGTTTGCATTTTCTTTTTATTTATGCAGCAGAGGAGACATTAACAATAATAATAATAATAATAATAATAATATCCCCTAATAAATGGCATCAATTCACAGTGTTACTGCTACTGCTGTTGCCGCTGCTACATTCCTCCTTTATGACTGTGGGGAGCCATTCCTTGCTTTTGGTTCGCTTCTATTCTTAGCTAGGCAACCATACCTCATCTCTTCATCGATTAGACTATAACTTGTTGATCTCACACAGAATCTAGTGAAATCTTCATTTTTGAACGCTATGTGATGGAGAGGAAGTTTGCACCGTTGTAATCCTTCTTTGTGACCATTACCTAGTGTCACATATGGCGATTTTTGGTGCTGATTGCCGGGCACTTTTAACAGTATTTTCTTCCATTCAAAAGTTGAGGAGGATGGCCATAGAGAAACTAAGTCATAGCTTTAAAAATTGTCGTCCCATTTGCCTTCACTAGGCATTCTAAAATCGAGGCGATTTCAGGGAATTTCTTGCCCCATTAGTCGAAGAATGTGTGCATCGAGGGGAGGGAGGGGGAGAATGAGGCAAAAGGCGAGGGTCTAAAAGGGGGAAGGTGAATTCCAATCGTCTCCACCCGTCGCAGCCTTCTTGGCCAACCGTGCGCGCACTCGTGGGTGTTCGTATGTGTGTGGAGATGGCGATGCACTGCATAGCACAACACAGCAATGCACCTTGTGCGTTCAAGGCTGGTAGATGGTGGTGCGGTGGGGCATTCGGCCCTCCTATTCCCCCAGCCTCGCTCTCTCTCCACACTCATCACATTCCTTGCATACCTGATTGCATGCATCACGTACTGTTTCGGGCTGTGCTATACTGCTACTATTTCTGCCTCTACTGCTTCTGCTATAGGCGTTCGAGCTTTTGTGCAGCCAGTCCCTCATCACTATTAGCACTTCTCTCCTGTCCAGGAGCTGTCGTAGTCAAGAATAGGGTTTTTTATATTCCTGATTGGAAGAATTTCTTAATCTAAACATGAAATTCGCCACTGTAGAAGGCAATTAATTGCTAATACTGGAGGGACTTTTCGATCATCGACAGCTTCAAATTTTGAATTCATCGTTTGCAGATGTAAATGTACGTGTGTGTGTTCCCGATGTTTTTTCCCACCGTGTCGTTCACTCGATCGCTCCTTTCGAGCGTCGTTCCAATGCTTCCCGTGGTCGATCTTCTGCTTCGACCGTGGCAAGCCTACTGTCGGATTGCAAGGCATTGCGAAACGGACTCAAGAAGTAATGTCGCCTAACTCATTGGTGACAATAGCTGATGTTTTTGTTTGGGGGCCTCGAGTAGAAGACTCTCTTCACGATAAATGATGTCGATGATGGACCGAGTTGAGCGGTTGTGCCAAAGACTGGGAGTGTTCCAGATCAAGCATACTCAATGGGTCAATTACTATGCGTATTAATGTTTGGCTAGAAGACAACAATATGCGAATGGGTATTGTGTTCCCAGACAACGGTGCAACTCTTTGCGTTTAAGGGGGAGAAGCAAGCAAATCTTGAAGATCAGTTCCGCCTTGTTAAAAACTGGTTCATTTCCGTCGCTGGTCGCCATGCGGAGCTTGAAATTGCCAGCCAGTGTAGATGAATGGCTTATTGTTAGCACGTAGCAATGGTAAACAGTTATAGGCCATAACATCGTCTCGTTCAAAAATTGTCCGCCGATTCTGTGGTCACGGGTGCTTCACTTCTCCAAACTCCAAAGTGAGATCGCAAAGTGGATTAGTGTAAAAGGTGGGAGAATGCAAGACAAAAGTCTCGTAAGGAATTACTTTAGGGTCCAACCTTTTCAGCGTATTCACTTTTAGTTGAGGTCAGTGGTGTTATTAGATTAAATCATGTTGGGGAAGTAAACGCTGTGTTTACTCCAACTTTTTCGTGTCAGCTGTCAGTATCACCCCCTTACAAAGATTGAAAACGGGAAATTAGTGCTCATTTTAGTCCATTTATATCCATCCTTTACAAATTCGACTTATTTTTTCAGTAAGCGCACTAAGTGACGTGCGAATATGCATGGCTTTTGAGAAGTTGACGAGACAAGGACAGCTGCTGCTCCTCATTGTTAAAAGTGATAGCATCCACAATGCAGAATGCGGCAATTTTTCATTGATGTATTAACTAAATTTTGGGCGATTTATGTAAAAACAAGCTTCGATTGATGAGGGAGGGATATTTGCTTCTACTGCTTTACCTGTTTTGCCCTAGGAGGTGCCAGAGATTGAACCTGGTATACTCGATCCGATTGTCAAAGGGAGGGAGGAACATTCCTACTCAATTCTTCCCTTCCACCTCCAATTTACGACCCCAGAATTGAGACCACTGGTTCGCAAAACGCTATGTATTTTTGAGACATGGGGTTGCACAAACGTCTTGCATGGGTCGACAGAGCTCTCTATCCCCTCTAGTTTTGATGATGTTCTGTTCCACCCATCCATCACACGAAAGTGTATTTAAACAAACGTGAGCTGCAGATAATCACTGCCTCCCCAAACAATAATTGTTTAGTTCTGTGAAGGGCCGCTTTTGTCATTTTGAAATATCCTTTAATGTGTACTTATCTACTGAATGGGGTAGAATTTGGCAAAACCTCTTTGTATTTTTGAATAATGATGAAGTTTTTTGACATATTTCGGCAGAATTCCAAGTAAAATTTGTCCAGATGGTAACAGCGCAATTGATCGTATTTTACTGGAGTGCGTTTTGCAGTTCATTTTATCTCCAAGACTAAACGTCTCCATCATTTGCTAATTTCCCTTTTTGGGCTGCCTTGAATTCCTCGTTTTTTGCTTTCGAAGTCCACAAATCAATTTCCATTCCAGACCACTCTCTAAAAGTGTTTATCTTCCAGATCATAAGAGATGAAATTTTGGAGGTGTAGCACCTCCAGCAGTCGACATTCCTTCTGCCATCCCCAACAGGGCTGACACCCTTTTAAATGTCACAGGCAATTCCTCTTGCAAATACTTCCTTGCTCGGTGGCTTGATAAATGGTAGCCAACTTTCATGTCTAAATTCTTAATCCAACCAGTAAATTGGCGAAATTGCTGCGTTCAGTCGTGCTTTATCGCATCAAGAAAAGAATTCATTTTATCTATCTTGCTCCTATTGGGCCACTAAGCTTGAAATATTCGACTATTTTAACTATCAAAATTAATTGTAGATTCTCTAGACTTTCGCAGAGGTTGAAGTCGATAAACTATTTAACATCTCCGGAACTTCGTGATTTGTGGTAATGGTTTGGGCAATCACAGGCATGTAAACACCAGCCAAACACCACACCTATGCTGGCCTACTTCTGAGTTGATTGGGTGAGTGACTTTCATGACCAACGCCAAATGACAGCTTCTGATTGAGCAGTCGAGATTGGTAGGTAGACGAAGCAATTATGTGTCGCTCAAACCCCCCTTCAACGTCAGGGCTTCCTACGAAGACGCAATTAGCAATACATTTCCAAAAGTATTTTTACCATAAACGAGTAGTGGCATAGACAACCCCAACTACCTGCATGAGGATCGGATCGCGAAAAAATTCTGCCCAGTTAACCCTAGCGCAGATTGCGTTCATTAAACACGCCTCTTTTGAGATACCAGTCATCTACTCGTTTTCGCGTCCAGTTAGGAGATACGGGTCACCTTCGAGGTTTAAAATCGTGTCTTTCATTTGATGTCCCAAAAGGTCTCTTTCCTGGCAGCTTGAGTCTCCCTCAAATTGTCCCTTTTCATGGTCTAAAAGCAACCCATTTGTTGGAGTTTTGGGTCAGATTTATAAATAGCCTTATTTTGGTCTGGCTTTTGCCTTCCATTTCTTTTTTCCTTACATATATGCATATGGGTCTACATTATTTTCATGACAACCTTGATGCTTCACCTATTTACATCCGGCGCCTTTTTTCACCGCCTCCTCTGCTTCCTTCTTTCCCTCTTGTCAACTAACTTTTTTCTCACCTTTGTTAAAGTCCTCCGTCCTCGAGGCTTCAGCATTTTCCGTTCCAAAGGTGACGCTTCGCTGTCGTTTTGTAATTCTTCAAATTTGCGAGTATGTGTTTACATTCTACTCCGTTTTATGCCGACACGACACCAAATGTCTAACTAATGTAGTTTTTTTAGTGTGTCTTTCATAATGATATTGGAAAGGGAGCAAATTCTCCGCTTGCACTTGAGGTTGATTAAGTGAGTGAACCCCCTCACCATTGACAAGGTGGAGGTCCTGATTGAGCCATTGTGATTAGTCGATGGTCGAGCCGATTACATGCATTTCGTTCCGTTCGATTCCATCGAACTCATCGTTCTCATTCCTCCTTAAGAGGGTCGGCCGTGCTTCATTCATAGCATTTGTGAAACACTTTTCCACTTTATCTCATCACCCTACGGTGATGAGAAAGCTGTAACTTAAAGTTCATTTTACTTGATTGTAGCTGTGTTATTTTAGTTGTTTTCCTCTCCTACTCCCAATTTCTTAACCCATTGTGGGAGAAGATTGACTAGATAAAGAAATATTGCGTAGCACCCGGGCGAGGGAAGGGTGGTTACAGATTACCAAAGTTTGGTGGGGATCATTGCTCTTCTCCTCCTTGAGAACCAGTGACATCCCCTTAGCTATGAAATTGAGGTGATCTACCTTTTGTCACCGGAAAAGGTATATTCTGACGATAATGTGATGCAGCAGCTTCCTCAGCGTTTTGAGTACTATCGCGGATGCTTCTGTTCGCGCACTATTTCAAGTGGGCTTTTTTTTTCAGATGAAGTAACATTTTTTTTATAACCCATAACCCTTTTCCAACGCGGCAAACACTTTCAGATTCCACTTTCTTGAAATTGTTTTTTTTGTACTGCTGGACATGTGTGCCCACACGGACTCTATTGAGATTCCATGGGATGCTGGTACTGTGGTTACACTAGGAGTGTGGCACGCATAAACATTCTTGGTGAATGAATGACTGGAGGTCTTGAATGGCCTTGACCTCAGTGGGATCACCTGGAGATTGTCGCAACGTCATATTAGTCAACGAGACCTTATTGAGCGTGAAGGTAGAGGATTGTTCTAGAGTCTCCAAAGTTTTAACCTTTTAAAGGAAGCTTTTTGATCACTCAACTGGAGATGCTTTTCTGGGATTGCAGGTATCACATGCCGGTTTTGACGCCGCTCCTATTCAAGACTTATTTTCTCATTTGGCTACTTTCTTTGTGATTGTGTAATTACCACTTTGGATGGATGTGGAATAAAGCAGCTTCCTCCTCCATTCCTAAAATGCACTATAATGCTTTGTAGTATGGCATCTTGGGTTGTCTTGCAAGAATAGATCCTTCTTTTCAATAATTTGTAAAAGTGATGCAATAAAGAGTTACAAAATTCGTCCAAATTGTATTGGACATTTTATATCTATTCTTTTTGTGCTCTTTTCAGTTGACTTGTCTGCTCCATGCGGTGCGTAATATGCTGTCAATGCACCAACAGAATCAACCATTGTCAACCTCGAAATCCAATTCTACACTAGATCCACTCTCAGCGCTTCAACACAGACCTTTCAGCTGGTACCTTCACCGTACCACAGACACCACTGCTCCCTCCTCTCCTGCTTCCTCGACAGTGAATCTCTTCCTCGATGAAGACGATTCTGTGAATGTGGAAGTGGCGGACGATGGAGCTGTTGCAACGGATGATAGCGAAGAGGAAGAAGAAGGAAGGCGTAATAATTCTGCCGCTGCTGGGGGCCCCCATCCCCCACTTCTCCCACCAGGCTTTCGAGATTTTTCCCGCTATCTCGATTCCAAATTCGGACCTGATTCCACGGAGGACCAACGTAGTCGTCATCATCATCACCACCAACGAAGACGACATCGAGAAGTAATTGACAATAATGCCACTGTTCCTGTTGTTACCAGCGCTTCTACTAATGGAAGCAATCGAGGTAGAAGTGCCGCCGACGTGAGACCCAAAATCTCCATCACCACTTGCTCTGGCGACACCGGACCCTACCCCGATTTAGTAACCCCTCCTCAAGAATCATTCTGTAAAACTACCGCCCCCACTCTGACCAATGGTAATGATAACGAACTTACACAGCGATTGGTCCCCACCTGGTGCGCACCCTACTGGTGCCCACCTCCACCACCGAATGCTGAACAGCCTGTCTCTTGGTACCATCAACTTGCACCACCACCTCCACCTCCTCTTCCTCCGCCACCGCCCCCACCACCCCCACTGCCACCTACTCAAGTACGCTATTTCGCTCCCCCACCACCACCACCACCAAATGCAGCAGCGGCGTGTTGGTTCAGAGCAGCTGCGAATCACTTCGCTACTGCAGCTGCTATCTTCGCTGCTGATAACGCAGCCGCTGCTTCCGTGCTGGCGTCTCCGCACCATCTGCCCCCTCCCTTTCCGCACCTCACAGATCCTGCGTTTGTCGATAGGACGGGTCAACGTCGGACATCTGCAGCAAGTGTGTTTGCTGAAGAGGAAATGTGACCTCTATACTGGGTTTGATTTTCCCATAATGTAGCATTAAGGTTAACATAACAGTTAGTCGGGCATAGATAAACACGATGAATAAGGAAACATAATCCTCTCTGGTTCATGATTCACCATAATTTGGTTATTAGTTTAGAAGACACGGATCAGCTTATATCCTGGCCAGCAAAGCTGATAAGAGTGCGTTTGATTTCACTTTTCTATCATTACTGCAACGTTTTGTACCATCTTTCAGCCTCATCTTCCGCGGTGCATTCACAAAATACACCAACAACCTCCTCTTCAAATTCTCTAAGTCCTACTCTATACCCACCGTCGCAGTTCATCGAAGAAAATTCTGTCCGAAACAGTGAGAGTGAGGAAGGAGACGAGTTCTCCTTAGTCTCCAACGAGGAGGATCAGCAAAAAGGTCACCGCCGATGCCAACGCCGTTTGCCTGCAGTGGAACCGCTTCAACGTCAGCTCTGGGGTCGACGTGGCGATGATTTTGACTCGCCTCACGACAGCAACCAGACAGCTGATGATGAAGTTTGTGTATTGGATATGCTTCCACAAGATCCAGCCCTAATTCTGCCTGACCAGGTGGACTTCTATGCCCAAATAAAGGTAGAAGGAAGCTGCTCAGAAGATGCACTAATTTGCACAGGATTTTTTATGGTTCAACAATGGTCCTACGTTTGAGGAACTCTAGTGATTAACCGAAACGTAATCGAATCCTTTTTTTCCAAACCATTATTTATTGTCTGTCTTTTACATACCCAGATTTATTTGGTGGAAAATGAATTTAGTGATATCTGTGCTTCCCAAACTCTCTACCTCGTCCATTACAGTGAACAAGGACTTAATTCATATGACATTCTATTTTATGTACTAGCAGGACTAATCCTTTCATAGGAATTTGTTTTATCTTTACCAATTCTTCTTTCTGGTTCTATGAAAATATCAGCGAATATTCCCTTATCTTTCTACTTGTAGGACATTTCAGTAGCAAGGGTGGATTTATCGATATTTGGAACTTACGTGATGGTGTTTTCCGAAGCAAAATTGTTCAGCTAATGTCAATTTCACGCAAATCAATTGTCTTTGCTCTCAATACCGTCCTAGAGGTCCTGTTAGAAAGTGGTTTTTCGGATTGTGATTCCATGTAAAATTATTGAAGCCTTGTTTCCATACAAAACGTATCCAGTTCCTTTTCTTACTGCTTGTAACCATTCAGATTGGCTCCAATACGGAACATTGTGCAGAACTTATTCCAGAGTGATCTACAAGTCTTCGTTTGTAAATTCAATCATCCATAACAGTTGCCTTCCTGTTTCAACGTTCCAGCGTGGTGTCAGGTTTGGGATTGGATTCAATTCCCTGCAGCCGTCATCTCATCACCCTTTCCTCTTTCTTGTACAGGATCTACTGGAGCTAGACAGCAACATTTCGCTACCCCTGCCTGCGGGTTGGGCAGTGGGCGTCTCTTCGTCAGGTCGGCGTTTTTACGTCTCCTGCACCACTAGCGATGCTGGTGGTAGCAGTAGTGGCGGGAGATCGTCCTCCTCCCGAAATCGCGCCCGAACCACCACTTGGCAACATCCCATCATCGCGCCTCGCATTCCTCTCGGCTGGGAGCGTGTCGAAATGCGGCGAGGCAATTGTGTCTACTATCGCCAGTAAATTCGTCTTTTTTAGTCAACTGACTCGATTATGCTAACTCTGTAGCTTTCCTTTCGGCCGCCGTGGGATTTTAGTGCATGATAAGTTAGCCTGGATCTTTGGAAATTGTTAAAGGCCTGCTAAGCAGAATGTCGTGAGGAGTAACGGGCTTCTTCTTCTGCCGTCCTACCTAGTCTTCTCATACCCCACACACAACGTCATCATCCTGATCTTTGGTTCCCTACGAATCCGAAGAATGTCGAATTTGAGCAGCAGAGTTGGTTCCTCGATCTCCGCAAACTGCAAGAATCCGTCTCCAACTTTGACAAAGGTGTGTATACCTCATCACGTAAGCATATGCCCCGACGTCGAGCTTATCACAACGTTAAATATCCCTTCAGGAAATTCCCAACTCATCGAGTCATACGTGAACACCAGAGATTCCAATGAGGAAGTCCATTTTACGGTGAGCTGAATTGCCTATGAAAGATGCATCTGTAGACTTCTAATTGGCTGCTAGCATGACTTTTCAACCGGGTTTCAAGGCATTGCTAAAGCAGCACGATGCGGGACAGCTGGAGAAGCTGTTGAAGCATCTGGACTGCCGCTTCTTCCGTGACCTTCATCGGATGGTGGTGGCCTTTGAGGTGACACGAATCCGTATTGTTCGAGAGCTTTTCGTCCAGCACATCCACAGAACTACAACTTCCGCCGCCTCCTCCTTGCCTTCCGCAATTGACGGTTCTTTGGAGAAGTGAACTGCCCCAGTCTTGACCAAATTCACCAGATTGAAAATTACCGATATTATCATTTCGGACACCTGGTTTTCTCTGGCTTAAAGTTCTGGCCTCTTCTGTGTTCTGAATAATCCAACTAGCATCTCAACCACCTTCGTTCCTTTTTTCTTGCGTCTTTAGGACTGTCTTCACCATTCTCTTACCTAATCAATCTTCCAGACAACTGTCCGTCTTTGATTGTCATTTTCAATTTGGCTTGCAAAGTCCCAGAAATGCCTTTAGTTCTCTCCCAATAGACGATCCCACCCATTTTTTCCTTCATTCACCCTCCTTTCAAAGAATTATTCATTTAATTATCCATTGCCTTTGAATGTTGATGTCATTTTCCACCCATTGCATTTACTCATTAAAAAAAGTGCCTCAGTCCGATTCCTTGTGTAGTGACCCAACTGCAGAATACCCAGCCAGGAGGTTATGCAAAAGTAGCCAACAGTCGTGTCTGTCCAAACGATAGTCTATACTTTAAACCTCAACTTGTGAGTTGATAGCTTAACCAACAGGAGTTAGGTGGATTATGAAAGAAATTGTCTCCTGCAAAACGCCCTCACTAAATACAAAATCTGCGATGTCCAATGAAGCCTTTCAATACTGAAAAGCAAGTTTTCAGATGAAGCATTCTGCATTTCACAGAAGATGTCAACACTTGATGAAGCTTGAATTTTTAAAATTGGAGAGATAAAATCTCAGGAAGTGGGAACCAACACCCACGGAGCTTCAAAGTGCTCCTCGGTGGTTGTATGCACCGCTTCCACAGGACGATTCGTGCCTCACACAATTTTGACATGAGTGGTTACGCACAAATCAGGCGTCCCACTTATCCAAGATTCACAGGAGCCGTTAACTAGAAGCCACCAAGGCCGGGATCCCTACTGGCGTCTCACTACAGCCAAGCGACCTATCAGCACACCGTTTCAAATCTTCCACATGCCTTGACTACCCCACCTGTCACTCGCTACAGCGCACTCGCGTCTACTGAGTAAAAGCACCGGTCCGACTCGAACGACACCTCAACAACACAGGCCCCGCATCCCGGCTCGTTCGCCTTCCTGCTGAATTGGCACACTTGATACCGGAGTATAAGGTTTCGGGAGCTTCTGGACACTGGATTGGCACCATTGGGACCGTAGAAAGAATTATATCCCCTTTCCAACAAAGGACTTCACCGTCTAACTAAATGAAATCGACGAGCGTTATTATAGGTAGTAGTCCCTGAAGGTTAATCGTAGTAAGCCAACAAGTTTTCTACTTTATTCGAATCACAAAATCTAACCATTTTGCCGATAAGTAACTTCGGCAGTTGCTACGACCTACTCCGACAAAGTGGTGAAATCCATCTGTGGCTTTTGGATACAACGGCACCCATGCATAAGTAGAGACGATTGGCTAACACATCAAAAATTAACGACCATATAGAATACCCCAACACGAGGACCACACACAACCCGCAGGCAGAGATTGCAAGTAACCAAACAGACATATTGGGGGGGAAAATTCGTATGTACAGAGGAGCCAAGGTAGTAGGGGGAGTAGTTGTGGACACCTATTCCTTGAACTTGAAGGAACACACTGCTGTGGAGATGGCTCCACCACTGTAGGTGCCACGTTTTTTCTTCGTCTTCTCGTGGCGAAAGCCCTTGCCGCGAGTGAATTTTAGTGTCATGTCCGCGCGTTCGCCCCAACTGCCCTGAGCGCCTTTCTAAACGAGAAACCGTTCGACCATTGACTCAAATAACCACAATAAACCGCAACTACTTAAAATTAGTTTGTGCTCCATTTCATCCATACAAAGATAAACCCCTAGGCTCCAACGCACCTTCGCAGAGAAAGAATTGTCAGCCAACTCTGGTGGAACGGCGCAGGCATCGTCCTCGACACGTCGAAATGGAAGCCGCTGCTTCGAGGAGTTGGGAGTCCATACGCCTGCAACGACGTTAGGCGTCTTTGGTGTAGACTCAGCATCAGTATTGGCATTGGGCGATCTGGCAAGCTTCGATTTAAGAGTGACTGAACTGCCTAGAAAAATGTAGTACAATTTAAGAAGTGGATTTAACACCGTTGAACGACTGAACCCATAAAATATAAACCTACCGACATTCGGTTTGTAGGAGGCATCACGAATAGGAGTTTTGGAATCCATGAATGTCAACGCTTTGTTCTTCAATCCACAGGTAAAATCATTTGCATCGATCTTCATTTTCTTCGCAGAGAAAGACTCATCTCTTAGAGATGGGGAAATGTCAGACGTAATCGATCGCTTCACTGCAACAACACTTCTCTTCGAAACTACTGAAGTCGCCTCCTTCACTGCAATTTCCTCCTCCGAGCCCGATTCCGACGACTCACTACTCTCCTCCTTCCCCTTCACTGCAACAACACTCCTCTTCGACACTACTGGAGTCGTCTTCTTCATTGCAACCATATTCTTTGACACCGCAGGAGTCGGCTTCTTCACTGCAACATCCTCTGCCGAGCTCGAATCCGACGACTCACTACTCTCCTCCTTCCCCTTCACTGCAACAACACTCCTCTTCGACACTACTGGAGTCGTCTTCTTCATTGCAACCATATTCTTTGACACCGCAGGAGTCGGCTTCTTCAATGCAACCTCCTCCTCCGAGCTCGAATCCGACGACTCACTACTCTCCTCCTTCCCCTTCACTGGAATAGGCTTCTTTGACACAGTAGGAGTCGGCTTCTTCACTGCAACCTCATCCTCCGAGCTCGAATCCGACGACTCACTACTCTCCTCCCTCCCCTTCACTGCAACAACACTCCTCTTCGACACTACTGGAGTCGCCTTCTTCATTGCAACCATATCCTTTGACATCGCAGGAGTCGGCTTCTTCACTGCAACATTCTCTTCCGAGCTCGAATCCGACGACTCACTACTCTCCTCCTTCCCCTTCACTGGAATGGGCTTCTTTGACACAGTAGAAGTCGGCTTCTTCACTGCAACCTCCTCCTCCGAGCTCGAATCCGACGACTCACTACTCTCCTCCTTCCCCTTCACTCGAATGGGCTTCTTTGACAC